>JAPTGZ010000014.1:21850698-21862784 GCA_029814645.1 Fowleria isostigma | reverse complement strand
TAGTGGCTACAATCACCACTACTTTGGCAAAATTTGGGAAAAATCTGTGTTATTATTATTATTATTTTTTTTTTTTTACTTTTTTTGAAAACAAAAAAATAAAAACAAAAATGTAACAAAATTTAGAAATAAAAAATGTAAAATAATTTAATAAATAACAAAATAAATCAAATAAATACATAAATACAAATAAAAATAAATTAAAATAAATTAAAATAAGTAAATAAAGAAAAAATAAAGAAACAATTTGGAAAAAAAGGTACAGAAAAATGTATTATTTAATCCAATTGTTTGGTCTAGTATGGGTTGTGGTCACCTCCATCTATCACTGCATCTGTTACATTTAAAAAAAACAGAATCTGTTCTAATGGTTGTCAAATTACGTCTTTAGTGAAATAACAGAGGTGTCAAAATTCATCAATAAGGGTACGGGGGGGTTGTCATACGTCGTCTTTATGGGGGAAAGAGTTAAAGTGTTAGCAGTTATACCTCTCCACTTAATATTTTTCACAATTTGACAACCTTGAATCTATCTTTTCATTGGAAAGCCTGCAATTCCTCCCAGACTTCATGATTTACAATAATGGTAGGAGATGCTCTAAAGACCCAGACAGATTTTTTTTTAAGGCAAAACCCATTTGACTGTTGAAACTCAGAAGTCAGGGGAGTGTGAAATCAGTTACCAGTCATTTCAGATTTTACATCTTACAGTTGCTTTGAGAGTTGTTCTCTCCGCATAAATATTCATTGGCCTTTTCCTCGACCACAGAAATAAAGTGCATGAATTCTTTATGAGTAACCATTTCTATTACAAGCCAAGAAGTTAACGGTAGTCATGTTAAAATACTGTGGTGATGAGGTTTGTTACATGCTTAGTGAGGAGATCAGCTAGCCTGTTTTTTTTGCTGCTGGCTTATTTTCACATACCAGCACATTTATTTTTGGTTGATTACATTCTATAATGCCTTCATTTTGCAGGAACAATGTACAGCATTCAATACAGTCACGAAAAAAATGATTAGACCACCCCATGTTTTTTATTTCTTGTTCATTTATAATACCTGGTACAACTAAAGGTTAGGAAAAATATAAGTATAACAACAAAAATAGCTCATAACAGTTTAATTTAAGAGCTGATATCTATTCATTTTCAATGGTTTTCTTGATAATAACCAAAACCACATCAGTTCTTACATCCATATATATGACATTGTACTGACAAAAACAGTGCTTTTATTCATTCCATGTTTTCTTTTCTGTCTGCTTTAGTCACATGATACACACAGGAGTTAGTATTGGATTGCATAACAATTGTTTTTGATGACTTTTTTTATTATTAACATTTTTTTTAAAAAGCACGTGCATTTTACAATAGAATGTAAGGTTTTATAAAATTTTGCTTTTTCATTTCTGACACTTTACCAACATAAATCAAAGAAAACCAACCTGAATTTTGTACTGTGTGATGAATGTGGCATTTTAATTTCACCATTTGGGGATTAATGAAGCAATCAATCAATCAATCAGTCAAATTGGGGTGGGGTAGTTGTTTCCTAAATTTTTAGATAAATAAAAAGGTAAGTGTACAAATGATGTCAAACAGCAGTTCTTAGAAAAAGTCTGATCTCACAGGGTTGACACACTCTGACCATTTTGACCATATTCTATAAAAAGTGTTCTTTTGTAATCTGATCCTACGCAATGGACAGCATTTTATAAGTAAAACTGTGAAACATTTGTCTTCTACAGAATAAAAAACTGCATTGCTAAGTCTAAGGAGGATATATCTATTTGCTTGAATTTTACTTATTTTATTCTCCTTGTATTTTATCATGATGTTCTGTTCTGTTCTGTTCTGTTCTGTTCTGTTCTGTTCTGTTCTGTTCTAAGATGAAAATAAATACTGACTTGGTATTTATTGGGATATTATTGACAAAACTGTGATGAATATGTTCATTATTATTACTCAAATCAACAGGATGTGAAGTTCTACCAACTGTATGTGTGATGTATCCTGATATTTTTGTCCATATAGTGGATTTAATTGACAATTTTTCAGGCCAAAAACATTCATCGTGTTGCGGATAGAAGTAAAATTGTCTTAACCTGCTGATCCTCTCAGCATTTATCTCTAGTCTTTAAGTAATTCCAATTCCAACACAATCCACTCTTTATGACAAGGTGTATTATCATTTTCAGGGGTGAATATATTTCCACACATTAGAAAAGCTTGGCAAAAAGTCATACAATATGGGATTAACCATGTTTATCCAGTATTACTGGGAATGCAAGGGTGGAAATATCATCTTCAAAGTTATCCTTTTAATCTGTCATTACTGGATTTCTCTATTAAAATTTATCAGTTGCTGATTTAGATCTGAAACAACTGTGGAAGCGTTTCACACTAGAGAAACAGACACTTTTAAAAGGTTGTTTATTTTTATCTCCTTCCACCATTTTTCTACCCATTATTGTTATATATCCCCCTTTAAAGACGTGTTTGCAGAATGTGCTGTATATTTTCCTGTGCACATGTCTGTTTCCATAGACAGGGGGTGGATTTTACAGATTCCAGTGGGAGGGTTTAATCAGAATATTAACTTACAGTAGGAGTCAACAGGAGTGACGATGGCTTTGCGAACCCGTCTTATCTGTCCAATCAGAACCCAGTTCATTTTTCTTGGATACGTCAGTGTTTATTGCCCACAATTCTAGGTTAAAAATCAATACAACGATCTGAAAAAGACAGAGAATATTGTCAGCAGATTAAACAGTCATGACAAAAACGCCGTAGCTGGAGGAAGATCTCAGAACGTGAAGCCTTCCAGACTGCAGCGCACGACATAATCAATTAAATCTCCAGAGGTAAAGCTGAAGGTTAAAGGTAATTGTAAACATACTGCTATCTGGGTCCAATCGGGATGTATATCCCCTCAGGGCAAGCCCCGGTGTCACAGACAGAAACAAGGTCACAGGAAGCCTGTTAGCAGCCTGAAATCACAGGGGAGATGTAAACTCTAGCCCCCAAAAACGTCTCTGTGCTACGACATGACAGGAAACAAGCCGATCTCTGCTGACGAATCCTTCAAATGAGGTGGAATTATCTGACTTCTCTTAACGCATAGTAACCTTGAGGCTCATTTTTAATTTTCTGTGCATCGCTCACGTTCATGGCACTGGCAGGTGTGCCTGACACTGGGGCTGCAGCATGCATGGCTGAGCTGCGAAAAAGCAATGTCCCATGATGATCGGGGACAATCCACTGGTTTGTCAAAACCTGGCAGAATCTCTGGCTCCGGCAATAGCACCTTGTTAGATTGAGGTGCTCAATCAGGGGAGTGCTGGAGTGCCCGGCCAGGTTGAGAGTGGTGATTACCGGGGCACGGCTGTCCAAAGCCAGTGAAATGCTCCACCTCTCCACAGGAGGCCCTCTGACATTCAAGCCTGCATTTTCTGAATCAGTCTTGAGTGATTAGGGCAGCGACAGGCAAAAGGACAGATCAAACAATTATTCCTCCTCACCCTCCTCTCTATCCTTTTGACATGTGGCAGAGCGGGAAGAGTGCAGCTCACGATTTCTCTCATTTTTAATAAGCCCTAATAGAAACACCGGTGATTTGCATGCGTCTGTGTGCATTTTAGGTTTTGTTCAAAGTGATGGGATAAAAGAATACACAAATCTTAAGCAAAAAAAATAGCTTTTTTTCAACCTAAGCAGCACTATGAAGCGTAAGTACCACCTAATAAGTGACTAATCCCTTTATATGAAGGCTAAATAAGCTCATTTAGAGGCTAAGCGCGGGGGGCTGTTTTCATTTCTTTCAAAAACTAAACAATGTGACTGTGCAAAGAAAAAGCACATTCCTATCAGGTCAGACATGGATCAGCTTGTTGAATATTTACATAATAGAACGGCTCTGCTGTGTATGTTGTTGTTTGCTGCTGTGCTGTGAAAGCTGCAGGGACATACAGCAGTAAAAATTAGTCAGCGTGAGCAAGGCAAAGGGAGTACAGTATGTGTCAGAGCACAAGAGGGCAGTGTAAAATCCCTGACAGTCATCCATCCGACTAACTCGCCTCCCACCTGAAACAACAGCCATAAAACCTGTTGTGGGCTGCCAATCTCCAGTGGCTGTTTTCTTCCATAAAGCTCAGGCCTCTTCTCTGATTACAGAGGGAAAACTGGACCACGGTCTGCCACGAGAGACGGGGTGACAGTCTTGTATAACCGTTCAGCAGGGATTCCACTTTGATCTCTCGGAGAGGACTTTCCATCTGTGTGAATGTGTTTTCAGACATAATAACAAACAGTATTAGCAAATTAATAAAAGAATAAAAGACCGGGGTATAAGAGTCCGTCGACGCTGACACCATTCTTCGAGAAGATTAGTGAGAAGAAGATTATGGGGTAATGAGTTGAGAAATATAAATTCAGGGAATGAGCGATTTTGCTCTCTGCGGAGCACTCACCTGCGATGGGGGAGATGAAACGTGAATACAGTGCAAGCTGATACTACTGAAAATAACTTAAACATCCACATTATCTTCACTCGTACATTGAAAATGTTTCAGGAGACAAAAATGACTCACAGCAAAGCATTTGAGTGAACTAATCCTGGGATCAAATTATATGCTGTATAGGTTTAATCACTCTGATAAGGAAAAGACTATAATCCATGCAGTTTCAGCAGCTATGAAATGTCATATGAAGATTATCATCGACCAAAACACACCAAATCATAGTCCTAGGAGGAATGGGAGAAGCGTAAAATGGGAGAAGCGTAAAAATGGAAGTAGAATAAAACTGTATCTTTTATATTTTGAAGTAGCATACATGTTGTAGTGTTTTTGTGTGCGTGTGTGTGTGTGTACATGTGTGTACATGTGTGTGTGTGTGTGTGTGAGACAGACATAGATATTGTAGGCGAATCCCAAAGTGTTGCCTTGAAAAGTGGCCTGGTGCTTCAAAGGCTGAGGGATTATAGTTTTTTTATCCCATAATTAATATGACCGCGGAGAGAGCGACAGCACCTGAAAACTGGACAGAGCCGCCAGTATCCTGCTGCGGTCAGAGAGCTCCCCACTACCCACAATGCACCACAGGCCAACTCCATCAAAGACACAATACCATGTTCACCACATGTCTTCATTGAATAGGCTTAAAGCTATCTTTCACTCTGTCTTTTTTTTTTTTTTGCTTACAACAGAGAATTAAATCATTTTAGGAAGACAAAATATATAAATAAAGCATATTTGTTCAAATTAAAAGCTTCGCTGTCTATGTTATGAGATTATTCTTGATATGCTTTGGCCTTTAATCCCTCCTTTATCCTTAAACTAAGATCTTTAATGACACATTTACCATTTTACTTGAAATTCATCCTTTTCTTCCAACTGTTCCCCTTTTTTATTTTAACCCCGGTATATTCTGAGTTTGACATTTTATTCTGCAGTTATCTCACACCAGAATACAGGTGAAAGGTTACATTGCTTTCGGAGGGAATGCTGATTTGAGATTGCCAGCAGTTGTTTTGGAGAATTCCCTGGTTGCTTTGAAGTCTGCACCCCACTGAGTGTCCTAACTTTGACACACAGAGCCATGGCTGTGGCTATTTATACATCTTGTGGGAGAATAGGTTTCCCCCATGTAACAGATTTCTTCTTTTTTTGTCCGAGGCTATCCCTTGAATTCAGCCGTGCCATGCGAAATGGGAGTCGGGAGTTAGTGGGATAATCAAAGACGTACAGCGTGAAGCAAACTGAAAACATTTATGGTTCGTTCATTCATGTTGTTATTTTCGCCGTTGTTCAGGATTTTACGTGCGTCCTCCCCAACTTCCATATAGAAAACTAGTAGTCACAGTCTCAGACTCCGAACCAAAGCATCTCTTACAATACTCTCACTCTATTGATTCTCCCTCTGAAATTTATGTTGCTTTTCAGTGGGACCCCCTACTGTGGCCCTCACTGCCTCCCCCACAGGAGGGTAACGGTGACACAAGAGTGTTGGGCCAGATGCCGAGTGATCCCCTCCGATGCATCTCTGCTTCCAAAAGCCACATCCATCGCCGCTATAGGACAATCAGCCAGACCTCATTGAAATACCACACACCGAACCTGAATCACCAGCATCGCCCGCTCTCCTCTCCTTGCAGTGTTTTTTTTTTTTTTTTTATTCCATCAACAACAGCAAGTGTAAATCTCCGGAGCAAATGCTTAGAGGGGACTAAAAAAAAAAAGATGCAGAAAAAGAGAATAACTTGGGGACGATGAAGAGTGGGGAACTGAAAGAAAGGATGAAAAAAAAAAAAACACAAGTGGGGGACAAAACAACCCAGCTGGTCCACCTTTGCCACTGGAAGCCAGTGAAGTCACCCTGTGTTTTTGTGAGGGTGCGTGTGAACAAAACGGTCTTTGAAGTTGGGTTACAGCACTGTACTGTGGCATCACTACGGCCACTACTAAGCCCCTGCAAAAATGTGCTGGGTGATTATAGAAAATGCTATAGAATCCAGTCATAAATCAACTAAATTTTCATGCAAATGGCCTCCTCCATGGGGCATTTATGTAGTGTGTGTATAGCAGCATCAATAGCGTATAAAAGGCGCATTTTGGCACTTAAAAGAGAAATCATTGAGACATCACAGCCCAAATGCACACAGAACCTTCAAGGTCAAACACTGCGAAATAATAAAACACTGACACACAGAGACGCACACACAAACACACAATTGGGAGGTACAACAAGACCGGAGAGTCGTTAAGGCTTTTATCTTCTGCTTGAAGGAGAAAGATCCACCCGACATCCCAGAGGGTACTGATCAATCACGGCCTGACTGGTTCAAACTGTTTGTGCTGGATTCCACATCTATCACCATCCGATGGAGCTCTGTGTCCAACTACAGCACTGGAAAAAAAAAAAGGCAGCACTTTCAATTAGGGCATGGCGAAATAGATTCACACCACTTGATTTATAGTGCAAGACTAATTGCACAAGTCTTTTTTGCTTAATGCAGTCGAAGCTGAGACTCACCCCCGTATTTAAGGAGGTTATTGTCTTATGTTAAATGGCGGGGAGTGACATACAAGGGCTGCAAGTAGAAACACTCTTGATAATGACATGGAGTAAAACAACGAACTGGACTGCTTTGATGTTTCAGAGAAAAACACATGCTTGTCATATGTTTTGGTTTTTGGTTTTTTTATGAATTTTTTCAGTTTTTAAGTTAACACATAAAGACCCGAGCACCCACCGGCCATCAAAATCGTTTACAGATATAAAATGTTAAATACCATCCATTAACAATACATGGAAATAATTGGTGTAAAATACAGTTTGTCATCTTTTCATGGTCATTTGAATGTTGAGAGGTTTTATAGTTGCCATGGCAACACATCATCTTCTACAACACTGATTCACCAGTAAAACCAATGGAGTTGGATACACTGACAGTGGATGCAGACACTTATTTTTTGTTTAGTTAATGAGATTTTGCAGAAAAAATAACCTTTTTCTTTAGTTTTCTCTATTTTGGATATAATAACCCTCAACTTTAATCTGAGCTTTTATGAACATCTACATGATTACTACATTAAATACGGAAAAATATCTGATTTTTACTTAAAAATACAAAATACAGATCATAATATTTAAGCAAATGGTGATAAATTATTTAACTTTCCTCTTGTGTTCTCTCTCTGTTACCATCTCATATGTCAATGTGTTGGTTTTGACCCACGTCTTAAATCAGCTGTAAAATACACTAAAAACAATTGGCTATCATCCAATTTGTTTATGATTTTGGTTTCCTTGTTATTCTTCCTTATCCATGAAAATATTGTCTTTAATATATTTGATGTGGGCCCCAGGACTTTTTTGTCAGTATACCCCTACATGTGACCTCTGACAGTCACCAACTCTAGACTGAATTGACCTCACATGTCTGGACATGTGTCTGTTTCTTTTTTGTTTTTGTGCGAGCATACTGGATAACAAAACTAAATGAGAATCCACTAAACCTCACATGATTGTCAGAGGAGCTGGTATCAGTGTGTTGGCTGACAGTACACTTATGATTTCAATTTTGGCAGTAATTTTTGCTTTATGATTTATTTTTATAACTGGGGCAACTCTAACAACACAAAGAACATAATTTCAACCAGAGCATTTTAGAATTTAGTGAAAACATTTTTTTTGTTGTATTATTTTGTTGAAATAGAGGTTCCTGAAAAAGTCAAAAAGCCTTGATGCAGTAAACAAGTTTTATTTGGCTCCTTTATGCATTTAAAACCTAAAATAGGTCTGTGTTGGTCCTAACGCGAGAGGAAAGGTTAAGAAAGGTTAAAAATAGAGAAAAATTAATTTGGGATCTGCCACAAAAGCAGTCCTGGGTCTTGGATGGACGGATGAAAACAATTTTCTTGCAAACTTCTAGAACTGTAAGACATTTATTCCAATGCTAACGCTAACAACCCTGCAAGGAATACACTCACTTGATGGCTTTTATATACTATGCATAAGTGTAGATTATGTCATTTCCTTAAATGTTGCCCTGAGCCTGCACCTCTAGGGAAGATAGGAAGCTTAACAATAGGTACAAGCTAGAGGCAAAGCACCCGGGCACGCTGCACCTCATGAATATCATTAGCTGTGAGCTGAATTTGTATTACTTTGGGATTACATCTAACCCTGTAATGCAACCTGATTGTGATTGCAAAACGCAAAATATATAATAACATAATCATATGTAAAGCAAATGTAAAAATACAAATCATGTTGTGGTATTAAAACCATCCCAGTTGGTTGGTTCCCAGAGAGAATCTACGGAGCCCGGAGTCTTTTTTTATCTCTCAAGGCCATTTATATGGTTTAATTTAAAGCTGTACTCAAATGTAAACCTGCATAATGAAAAAAGACTAAGTGCTAAGTACACATTTAAGATCACATTAAGTAGCAGTCTTTATTGCCACAGTGAAAACAACCTGAGAGTTTTTCAGTCCTCTTTAGATAAATGGTGGTAAGACTAAACTGCTCTTTAATTCTACAGTAAAATATACCAGGTGGAATTCAGCTTCATTTATCCACTAAATGCACAATTCAACGTTCTCACGATTGTGTTTTACGCTGCTAATCAATGTCATCAAGGGACAGTCGATCATGCATTTCAATCAAAACGCGTTTTTGTGTTTATGCTCGAGTGGCTGAAAGGAAGTCATCTCATAACCCGTGACATCCCCTCCACCCAGAGACGACGAATCCCACAATATCAGGAGCGGTAATGGCTGGGTGTCAAAGTTGGGAATTTAGACACGTATTTTATCACTAAAGGAAAATCACACTCTCATTTGAGACGGTCTTCACCTTCAGAGAGGCGTTATGTCGAAGATCAGAGCTGATACATGACACTGTTTCCTAGACAGATCCTCCCCAGTGACTATAATAAGGATCTGTTCACAGACGGGACATGCCGATCCAGACTCATTACAGTGATTAGGTTCTTCTGTTGAATGTCATCCATGGACGCTGAAGGCAGATCATGATCATTCCAGTCACCTCTCATAGATCTCTTATTCTGAAACTTGTGTCAGTATCGCAGACATCACTGAACAATACTTGTAAAGTGTGTTACCGTTAAAATGCACATATTGAGAACAACGTACAGTGAAAATTGTACTGCAGCTAACAATTATTGAGATTGGATATTTGTTGAATAGTTGTTTAATAACTAGTTGTTTGCTCTAGAACACAGGTGTCAAGCATGCGGCCTGGGGGCCAAAACCGGCCCGCTAAAGGGTCCAATCCGGCCCATAGGATGAATTTGTGAAATACAAAAATTACATGAAGATTTGAATAATCAAGGATTTTAAAATCATTTAAGGTCAATTGAATCTAAAGTGGGTTAGACTAGTAAACTACTATCATAATACTCTATAAATAATCAAAGACATTTTTTTCTCTTTGTTTTAGTTGAAAAAATGTTAAATTACACTAAGATATTTACATTTACAGACTAGCGTTTTACAAAAAATGTGAATAACTTGGAATGTTTTAAGAAAAGTATGTGAATTTCCACAAAATTTTGACTCTTTCTAAATGTTTTACATATATGTAGATCCACTGTGATTGGTATGTTATGATGCACATGTGTAAATAAATACATTAAAGGTCTATATTGTTAAAATTATACTCATTTTTCTTCAGAATTTTCAGGTTATTCAATTTGTTCATGTTATGTTACAGTCAGGTTTGTAGATGTAAACATTTGCATTATGGAATTTTACTTTTTCCACCCAAAAACATAGAGAAAACTTTGAAGTTGATGCTGTTCATATGTTCTTATCCTCTTATTTATATTATTTCACTGGTCTGGCCCACTTTAAATCATAATAGGTTGTATGTGGCCCCTAAACTAACAGGAGTTCGACACCCCTGCTCTAGAAAATATCAGAAAAGGGTGAAAAATATTTCTTCCTCAAATGTTTGAGAAAAGATATTTGTAGTAGCATTCAGAGACGAGTGCAGAAATGTCATGATGACTAAATTTAAGAAGTTGAAGTCAGAAATTATGAACTTTTTCTAAAGCATAACATTTTTTCTTAACACTTAGATGCACAGTTGTCTAAACAACTGTTAAATAGATCAACAAGAACCTGTGTTAAAACCTATGTTTTTATGCCACTTTTGTCATTTTATTGTATTAAAAATAATCATTTGTATTATATTTTGGTGCACAAAAGAATGATTTCATGTTTAATTTTTTTTTTCTTTTTTTTTCCACATTTTTAACAATTTTATGATGTTTTACTTAAATATTTTGAAATTTTGAGAAGCAGAGTATATACAGCCACCAAAAAAATGATTAGATCCTCTGATGTTTTCTTCAATTTCTTGTTCATTTTAATACCCAGTACAATTAAAAGTACATTTGTTTGGACAAATATAATGATAACAACAAAGATACTCCATAAGAGTTTAAGAGCTGATATCTATCCATTTTCCATGGTTTTCTTGATAATAACCAAAATCACATAAGTTCTGTCCGTTTTACTCACATGATTCACACAGAAGATTGCACAACCATTGTTTTTGATGACATTTTGATGGTCTAATATTTTTTCCACGACTGTAGTATAGTCAGTGAGTGAGTCAGTCAGTCAGTCACTTCTTTGGTTTTGCTGTAGAATCAAAGGTTCAGTTGAAATTCCATTGAAAATGAATGTATGTCATCTTGACATGGGAGTTTGGGGTAATAATACAAAAACAACAACTTCCTAAAATCTATATGAGGTAAGTTGACAATGTAAATGGCATGAATTTAATACCATGTTTTTGGAGGAATACCTGGAATATGAAATAATGACAACTTTTTATTACAAATATCTTGCAAGAAAACAACCTGACGTGGTCTTTTTTAACTCAGTTGTGCATCTGAGGATTAAATCAAAGCGATTAATTCATCATCAAAATATTCTTCATTGGTTCATTTTGTTTTCTTTTTTAATATTATATCTTACTCAATGCCATAGAATCATCAAAATAGTCGATTATTTTATTAGTTGACGACTAAGTGATTATGATTGCAACTTTAACTACAGCAGAAAGAGACTTACATGTAGTTTAATGAGGGGTTTCTCAGTCAAAACATAGACTGTATTACGTGAAAGTAATATGGGATCATAAGAGATTTTGTTTTCACTGCCATTGTAGATTAAAAATTTTCTGATATAAATAAGATGTAATCATTCATATGAAGGTGGTTTTAACAGTAATGATAGTGAAAGGGACATGACACCACTGATAGAATAAAACAGGCTGTTAACGCTCAATATAATTATGGATTTCTCTGAATTGGTACGACAAGAAAATACAGTCACGGGAAAAAATTATTAGACCACTCTTTGTTTTCTTCAATTTGTTGTTCATTTTAATGCCTGATACAACTAAAAGTACATTTGTTTGGACAAATATAATGATAACAACAAAAATAGCTCCTAAGAGTTTATTTTAAAAGCTGATATCTATCCATTTTCCATGGTTTTCTTGATAATAACCAAAATCACAAAAGTTCTTACATCAATATTTATGA
>JAPTGZ010000014.1:21815611-21833061 GCA_029814645.1 Fowleria isostigma | reverse complement strand
GCGGCGTTGTCTCACTTCTGGGCCAGCTTGGAACAGATGCCCTTGAAAAATCTACGAGCTTCACATGTGACTGAGGACCTTGACAAAAAGCTGAAGCACTTCCAGAAACTTGAAAGTCATGAACCATGTTGTATATTACAATAATTGGAATGGCAGCAACTGGAAACATTCCCCTGAATATTCCAGAAGATAATGGGACATGCTAATGAGCATGGAATCAAGCCAATCAAAAAAATGAGAGAAAGACAGAGGGGTAGAGATGGAAAGGTGCCCAAAACCAAAAAAAAAAGAAAAGAAAAACCTCAAGTGGAGCATGTGGGGTGGGTGGGCTGCATGCATATGTGATGTATGTGTGCACTGTCTTCTAGGAACAGCAGTACTGCTCAGTGTAGAATAGCACTGTACAGTCCGCCTGTCAAAACTGTTGATGCACATTTGGGGGAGGTATGATTTGGGAGCTCGCACCTGGCAGACTGAGGGATTTCATGCTATGCTGCGATGCCAAAGCACTCAAGCAATGCCACGCTAAACTCCGAGCTGATTTCTCCTCTCGCCACACTCAAAAACCTGACCGACAGGCCATAAATATATACCCTTTATTGTTGATTTTGTCGAAAGACAAAATTTACTTTGTCTCAGCCAGATGTGAAAGAATGCAGTTTTGAATGTAAATCATAATGAGTTTAATCTAATTTGCAGATTGATTTCATTCAGTTGGAATGGTAATGGGATTCTGAGGAGAGAATTATAAGCGATTGTGTCAGGTTTTGTCCAACGAGACCAAATTATGGGAAATTAAACTAACAAAGTAATCCTAACTGCTTGATAATTTACTGGTGTGCATTAAGTCTCCAAGTGTAATTCCGTTAAAATGATAGCGATCAGAGGGAGAGCTTATAGTGCAGTGTCTTATTAAAAATGCCGGGCTGCATCTTAGCTGTACGGCGAACTCTGTCATCAGTGACACACTACATCTCAATCCTGCGGACAGCTGATTGGATTTACTCAAAACTTGGGCTGGAGAAAGTCTCACGCTGAGAGTAAAATTGACTTAGGCCTGTATTCAGAGGAAAAGATGAAGGGCATCCAGTCTTATCATTCTCCATCCCATGTCTCCCCGCAGCACCAATACTTTCCATGTGTTCCTCCAGTGTGTTCCCAAGAATTTTCTACATGTGATGTCAACATCAAGCCAGGACCCAAAGTCAAGGGAGGTGCAAGGGGTTGAATCAGGAGCGCTGCCAACATTTTATGGCTTTGGAATCCATGTTCAGAATGTTTGAGTGGATGAAAGATCACTACGAGAGATGGATTCCAGAGGCGGAGTGTCAATAGAGATGTAGCCGAGTGTTTGTGTGACAAAACAGGCTGAGAACTCTCACAGGGTCTGCAAAACATTCACACCTGCTCTGGAATTACAGAGGTTTTACTCCCATGTTGATACTTGAGGGTTTTTGTATGGAAAAGGATTAGGGCCACTGGAAATTAAAATACAGTTAAGGTCCAATATATATATCTTATCCTTATTCTGACAAAAAAAAAGGCAGAAATCTGAGATTTAAATCAAAATTTTGAGGGGAAAAAAGTCAGAATTTAAAAAAAAAAATCTGAATTCTGACTTTTTCTCAGAACTTTTTTTTTTTTGTAAAAATCAGAATTCTGAGATTTAAGGCAGAATTTTGATTTTTTTTCCCCCTCAAAATTATAAAAGATATATTGGACCATAACTTTTATTTTCATTTCCAGTAATCCTCTTCCATACAAAATTACAAAATACAGAATTCTGGGGAAAAAAAAAAAAAAAAGTTCTGAGGAAATTCTGAGGAAAAAGGCAGGATTCTGAGAATAATGTCAGAATTCTGAGAAAAAAGTGAGAAGTCTGAGGGAAAAACGTCAGAATTCTGGGATTAAGGTCAGAATTCTGAGGAAAAAAATCAGAATTCTGAAAAAAAAAAAAGACAGACTTCTGAGATTAAAGTCAGAATTCTGAGGGAAAAGTCAGGATTCTGAGAAAAATGTCAGAATTCTGACTTTTTTTTAAAGCCATAATTCTGAGATTAAGTCAGAATTGTGAGGAAAAAAAGTCCAACTTCTGACTTTAATCTTGGAATTCTGACTTTTTCTTCGGAATAATAATTTAAACAATATCTTGGACCTTAATTTTTATACTTTTTTTTCCAGTGGTCTTAATCCTCTTCTGTAGTTGTGATCCATCTGAGTGTGAAAAGACAATGACTTTATAAATGCATCACAATAACAAAAGCATTTCAGAGTCACATTGCAATCATTCATATTTTATTACATGTTACAATTGAAATTTATTTAATAAACTCCAAACCATGTTTCTGTGAGTGCGTTGTATAAAAATGCAGACAGTGTAACCAGGGGGTTGTGTATAATTTCATTCCCACTGCATCCTCACCGGGGTGCTGGTTCTCAGACTTCAGCCAGAACACAAGCCTTTATTTGATTTGGGGAACTCCCCCTCTCATGTGCCTCCTCTGTTCACGAAGTGTCCCAGTATGGAATGTCTGCATTATTACACTGCTGACAGAGATTGATGCTTCTCCAAACCATCTGCACATGCAACAATCCTCAACTTGAATGAACTTAATTGCCGGAGAAAAAAAAAAAAACACAAAAAAAAAAACTTTTGTTGGGAAAAATACAAAAAAAAAAAAAAAGATAGTTGTGACTTTGACTGGATTTATTTGAGTGAAACATATGTTTGGGAAAAGAAAAGTTTTGTAATGGATGTTTGTATTTTTCATCAAACACCATCAGCAAAAGTGTCAGGAATGAGTGATTTATTGAAACGCTGCACGTGGCCACGAGGTTGGGATGGGCTGAAGCAGAAGCTGCATAAAGCCACTGAGTGATGCAACTTTCAAATTATTTATGAGTCAATGACATATCATCAGTCAGACACTCAAGGCCCTGCAGAACGGGCATGCAAATAATCCCAAAGAATCCTATAGAGCAGGGGTCTCCAACATGTGGCCCGGGGGCCAAAACCGGCCTGCCAAAGGGTCCAATCCGGCCCTCAGGATGAATTAATGAAATATTAAAATTACTCTGAAGACATCAACAATCAAGGAAGTTAAAACAATTTCAGGTCAATTTGATCTCATGTCGATCAGACCAGTAAAATACTATCATAATAAACTAAAAATAATGAAACATACACATTTTTATCTTCGTTTTAGTGTAAAAAAAAGTAAAATTACACAATTTTTTTTACATTTACAGAGTAGTTTTTTACAAAAAAAATGTGAATCAAGTGCAATTTAAACAATATTTTTGCCTGGTATGTTTTGTGGATTTGTTGCTGTCATGAACATGTGACAATGAGAAGCTGAAGTAAAATAATAGCATAAATTGTTAAAATTGCACTTTTTTTCTTAACAAATTTCATTTTGTTTGTGTTTGTTCATGTTTTTCAAAATTTTTTAAAGCAGGTATTGTAGCTATAACCATTTTGATAGTATATTTTTACTTTTTTCCACTCTAAAACATAGATATTGGACATTCAATTTTTAGAATTGACATTATTTTCATACTATTATGTTACTATTTCACTGGTTCGGTCCACTTCAGATCAGATTTAGCTGGATGTGGACCCTGAATTCTACTGAGTTTGAGACCCCTGCCTCAGCAAATCCATAGATTTTATTCTCCTATGTTTATGATGAAACATGAGGCTTAATCTGGTCGTTTGAGTTTGGGGGTCAAAGGTGACGTTAATTCATAATTAGAAACCAAATGGTCTAAAACACACACACACGGATGCTGATTTCAACCTCAGAGAAGCATTAGCGGTTAGTTTCAGTGATCTTTTATTATCGTATTTGTATTTCCGGCATCCCCTTGTATATTAATCTAACATGTGTAAAAGCGCATAAGCAGGTGTGTGATATGTCTTCTCCTCCTAAAGGCTCAGAGAACAAAGGCAGTGCGGTACTTGTCCAGAGAATCGACCGGTAATCCAGTGGGATAAACTGTTCAAACCTTACAGTACATCACCATTTTGTTTAACAAGGCGAGGGATCAAAACACTAATCCCCTCCCCCTCCCTTTGGTTATAATTAACTTTCAGTGCTTGATGCTACACTATTTTAAAGATGTGTTTCTATGGTTTCTAATCCTGATTCAATCTGGATTCTCAAAGATAAAAGTACTAAAAGAAACAAAAGAAGCTGGCTTAGTCCTTTTAGTCTTCACTGTCCCTTTACATCATATAGAAGATAATCATTTCAACACCTTATATCAGTGATATTTTATACCTAATAGAATGGAAGGTGACTGATTGAGTAGCGAAAGGTTAAAGTTTTACATGGAAAACCCAAAGACTGATCCCAGCAAAAACAAAAAAAAAAATTTTCAAACTAAACACATTTATTACATATTAAAAAACAACATAGCAAAAACTCCAAAACATTTTATTCTTATGATTTTGTGTGATTTACAATTTATCAAATCCATTTTTTTATTCATCAAAACATAAACAGAGCAGTAACAGTTTACATATTGGGAACTGAATGCAAAATTGCTGCTTTAATGATAAACTAATTATATCTGAAAAGAAAATATAAACAACTGTGGACTTTTTTTTTTTTTTTTTTAATATAGATGTGCAGAAATGGATGCTTTTGAAACAATCAGCCCGATCGCCATTAGGTAGCAACATGCCGCCATTGATGCGGTGGATGTTTGTGTGAAGCGGTGACAGATGGATACTTACGTCGTTTAAGTTTGGAAACAACCTTTACGATAAGTTCAGCTGGATGCTCTTTTTAAGGACTTATCAACACTTGTCCATTAGACACAAACCACTGCTGTGTGTGGCTTTGTACCAAATAGCTGAGTGTGGTTTCAGGGCAGGGGGCTGTCATGTTTAAAAAAAAAAAAAAGCCAACCAAAATATGACAAACACCAACCCTGCTTTTGCTTTTTTCTTTTTTTTATTTGTGCATACAGCAGCCTTGCTTTAAAACAACTTGTGTTTATAGTGATGCGGTGTTTCAACGCTGTACGAACGTCGTTGCTCTGATGTGGCTCGGCGTTTTATTTGCGACGGCGCCTTCTGCTGCGCTACACAAACGCAATCTTCGCAAAAAAACAATAAACTTTCTTTTGCATTTCGACGTTCTCTCCTGTAATTCCACCGTATTGCATTATTAAATCACTTAAAGCCTTGCAAGTTTTATCATCTGGAGAGGTCTGACCTTTTATGAGAGCTAACATTTCCTTTGCCCTTTCAGATACAGGATATTACTACTGCACATCTCATACAGTCATCAAGAACTACAAGTTACTAGTACCCAACTACATCTGCGACAGTGACAATACAATATTCTATTCTATTCTATTCTATTCTATTCTATTCTATTCTATTCTATTCTATTCTACTCCTTTCGGGCCACTAGGGTTGTCTATTAATATTGAATTATTGTATATGTTTATATATATTTTGTACACTTAACCCTTTAACTGCTGGCCCGACCATATGGTTTAGCACATTTTGAGTCTCTATATTTTAATAAGTAGAGTACCGAACTTCTCTGAACCTAATAGAGCTGAAAGATGAAAATCACTAAAGACATTTGGACTGTTTTTGGATGAAAATATGAAAAATATTAATACTTTTTTGGCATATCAAAGTATAAGAAGCCTTCCTGAAAATAATTATATTATTTGATACCACAAAAAACTTAAATTAGATGTGTAATAATTTTATAAAACATGCTCAACCAAATGGTTGATTTTTGTCTTTATGGTAAAAGTAGAATAATTAGGCCAATATGAAATAATGGATTATTTGTTATAAAATCAAAACCTCTGTTCATCTATTGCTGCAAATATTAAACATTTAGTGGTAGTACATCATGAATATGTTAAAAGAATTAACTAAGTAATTTTTGACACTTTCCAAGTTGATATTAGTAAATATGGTATATATAAAAAAAAAATCTAGAAATGACTCACCTAAGGGAATAAGAAATGCAAACAAAAACATTTTTCATCAGGTTTTTCTTGGTGGGGGAGTTAAAGGGTTAATGATATGTATATTATTTCATTTTGGTGTCTATAGTCTGTTGTGTTTTGTTGGTATTTTTCTTTTTATTATAAGGTACATTTGCATTTTATATGTTGTGTTAAAGTTAGCTTGGTGTACTAATGAGTGTTTACGACTAATTTTCTCTATGTATTTTTGTGTACATATAATGACATGTGGGCGTTCTATTATTTTCTATTATTGTGAGTTGAAGCAGTATTGTATATGGAGTGCACAAGCTTGAAATAAACCAATCATTCTATTCTATTCTATTCTATTCTATTCTATTCTATTCTATTCTATTCTATTCTATTCTATTCTATTCTATTCTACAGTTGTGAAAAAAATTATTATACCACCCTATGTTTTCTTCAATTTCTTGTTCATTTTAATGCCTGGTACAACTAAAGGTACATTTTTTTTAAACAAATATAATGTTAACAGCAAAAATATCTCATAAGAATTTAATTCCAGAGCTGATATCTATCCATTTTTCATGGTTTTCTTGATAATAATCAAAATCATATAGGTTCTTGAATTAATATATGGCATTGTACTGACAAAAACAGTGCTTTTATACATTCCATGTTGTCTTTTCTGTCTGTTTTATTCACATGATACACACTTGAATGCATAACCATTGTTTTTTGGTGACTTTTGATGGTCTAATAATAATTTTTTCTGCGACTCTACATGATCAATTACTGATATTAGTCACTTTTTAGGACAAATAATGATATTCACGAAAGGTTGAGGGGTAATAAATATTAAAACAAAAGCAAAAATAGACTCTTTAACTTGACATATATAGTGAAAAATCTTTATTATGTCAAAAACATTCAACACAGTAAACTGACAGTGAAGGGTTTCCTTATGCAAGCGTCACGTCACGCCCCCTCCCACACGTCCATGACCTTTAGCTCGACATGACGTGGTGAGTATTGAATTAAATGCGAGTCATTTGTTGTTGTCATTAGTTTCCACCTCCTTCAGTAACTGATATAACAGTGACGTAAAAGAAAACCTGATGCTGCAGTCATTAAATTTTTATTTATTTTTTATTTTTTGGTAAAATGTATAATTGTATTAAACATTTGAGTCCTTTTTATTATAGGTATTTTCTATGCGTTTTCCTCAAAGTGGCGGTGTGAGGTTTTTGGCCACAGTTGTGGTATAATTTCTGTTGCAGGTGGAAACACTAATTAGTGATTAATTGAAGTGGGTGGAAAAATAATAAACGGCAAACACCTGGACCAAGCAAATTTAGGCCAATCATTATCAATCAAATCGTGAGTGAGCAACGGGCAATTGGAATTAATGGGATGCACACACTTTACAATGTCAGAAATACATGGCATTTTATTTAGAAATTATTATTAGCAAACAAATTGAATCATCACTGCTGCGACTGTCAAATGGTCGATCACTCACAATAGATGGAAGCTTTTCCTCTGATTATTCTTGCTTAAAGTACCCACTGTGCATGTGTAATAGAGCAATAATTCAGAATATAGTGATTCAGAGATTTTTAGCATTTTATTTCTCACTCAAATATACATTTTTCTCGCTTACACCTGCAAAAAAAAGGGTAGTTACATGTACAGGACAGGAGGAAACAATAAAATATGTACTTAATATTTGAATGTTCTTCTATAATGGTGAGGATTTTAATGTTTTGCATCATGATGTATTCAAATCTTACACTTTTTTTTTTTTTTTTTTTTTTACAGTTTTAACTCCTAATGTCTCATCATTTCTGCCTTAAACCCAGATACATGGCCTAAAATACACTGCTGCCCATCAAGTGGAATAACATTTTTTTTTTTTTTTTTTCCGATTCTCATGAAATGATTATGATAATGTGATTTAAAGACCACACATTTACATTTCTCAGTCTTTGTATTAAAATAAAATCAGACATGGGAAGTACAGTTGCGGAAAAATTCTTAAACCATCAAAAGTCATTAAAAATAATGGTTAAGCAATCAAGTACTAACTCCTGTGTGTATCATGCAACTAAAACAGACAGAAATTAAAACATGGAATGTCTAAAAACATTGTATTTGTCAGTATAATACCATAGATATTGATTTAAGAACTTATGTGATTTTGGTTATTATCAAGAAAACCATGAAAAATGACTAGAAATCAGCTCTGAAATTAAACTCTTATGATATATTTTTGTTGTTTTTATTATATTTATCAAAACAAATGTACCTTTAGTTGCACCAGGCATTAAAATGAACAAGAAACTGAAGAAAACATAGGGTGGTCTAATCATTTTTTCCATGACTGTAGGAATAAAAAAAAAAAAAAGGAATGTATATTTTTAAAAAAACCCACTTTTTTTTTCCATTTTTATAGTGTAATTTCAAGTCACTGTTTGATATTTAATATATGTCAGAGTGATTTCACTGACAGCGTCACGTCCTTGTCAGAGCAGAGCAGAGGTTACTGCGGCGTCTGGAAACGACGTGACCCTGTTGCAGCTCAGATTGTCATCTATTCGCACCTCAACCACATTCTATCGCTCACTTAACTGTAATCTCGAGGAGTTTTAGGAGCCAAACACATAAAATCGAACCATGTGATACTTACAGGAGACAGCTGGTGCACAGGTTGGACTTGTAGGATTTACTACATTTCACTTATTCCATCATTACCTCATGAACACTATCAGGTAGAACCTTCTTTATCAGAGCAGCTCAGGTGGATTTCAATAACATGTTACCAGCTTCGTGTAATGTAATGACTCCGATTTGGTCTCATAGATAATATAGACGGCTACATCGATCCTCTGGCAGCATTAAGGAGCTAATATCCTTTGCCTTGCTCGAGTACAACACTTATGTGCCCTTAGTGCACCGTCATACAAACACACACATGCACACACACACACACAGTGGAAAACACACACATATACTCTCCTCTTCCAGGTCTTTCTTGGCTCCCATCACTAGTGAAGTTGCATTTCCACCTGCGTCCTGCTGATGCAGCTGGTGAAAAGTATTTGATGCCAAGTGAGCTGGTATGATGATATCGTACATACCATGTCTTGTTTTTGCCAAATTTTTACTTTTAATCACCCTCTTTCTGTGCTGCCAGTACAATTACAAATGAATGCACTGCAGAGAGGTGGAACACATCAGGTATGATCGAAGCGTTGCATCAGTCAGTGCTTCTCAACAGGCTGCTGCTGCTGCTGGTGCTGGTGGTGGTGCTGGTGGTGGTGGTGGTGTTGCTGGTGTTGTTGTTGAGGTGCTTTTCTGCTTCTGTTTCCCTCTGTTGAATCTAATCCATAGTGGATCCCTATTGTACACTAAAGAACTCTGCTAGGGTCAGTGTGAACATGGACTCAGGTGTGATTCTGCTTCCCCTCAGTCATAACATTAATGCAAGGATTAAGGTTTTTAAAAGATTTATTGCTGAATGTGTCTGTTATATGTATTTTAAATGTGTAATCCTGTAACTGTGTTGTATTTGCTGCTGCCTTTCTCGACCAAGACTCCCTTGTAAAAGAGATTCTTAATCTCAATGGGATATTTCTTGGTTAAATAAAAAGTTAAATAGATAAATAAATTAAAAAAGTTTAGGCTAAACTCATAAAGACCCAAACAACCACTGGTGCCAGAAATCATCTACCTATACATAATGTTTAATAACTTCTGATCCACTAATTCTATCAACACATATAAATAATTAATGTAAAAAAGCAGTTATTCATCTTTTTATGGTCATCACATATAGTGAACGTGGAAACCCTGTCATCTTCTACAACATTGATTTATCATTAAAACCCATGGAGTCGGATCAATGACAGTGGATGGACACACTGGGTTTATGTTCAATTAGTGATATTTCTTGCTGAAAAAGTCCCTTTTTCTTCAGTTTTCTCTTTTTTTGATATAGAGCTTTTATAAGCTTCTACATGACCGGTGAATCAAACAGAGGAAAATGCATGATTTATCCTGATAAAATAGAAAATACAGAGGAGAATATTATAATAAATGGTGATAAATCACTTAAGAAAGGGTAGATGAAGAAAAAAAGTCATTTGTGAACTGACAGAAAAATAGTGTTGGGTCTTTATGGGTTAATGACACCATCACCACAGCTTTATTCCATTCAGAAATGCTTCAATACCAGGAAATAGAAAATATGTAGAGATACATCCACATGCACAGCACACACACACACACATATTTACAGCCACACTGCACACTGGACTCTGATGATGGATGTACTTCCATTATCAGAATCAAACTGAACAACAGTGAGCCAAAACAATTACAAAGCACCAAATGTTTGCAGGGAAAAAAAAAAAATGTAGATATTAACATTGAAAATAGCTGCAATTCTGCATGCACGAGCCAACTAACCAGGGGAATTATGAATCCGGTTTGTTTCATTGCACACATTTTTTTTTTTTTTTCTTGCTGGAATGATTTACTCATGAGGAAAGAGGAAAAATGAAATGCATTTCTATTTAAAATATCAGCTCTCAAAACACCAGGCAAGCAAAACAACCAGTATTTATTGCCCCTTGTCTGTGAAAAATATTTGAAGGTCTTGGGCATCAGCCCAACAGGAAAACAACAATGAATTTCAGACAAGCTTAAGATAAAGTGGTTGTGAAGAAGCCAGTGGGTTTGTTAGATTTGCTGGCAGAGCGTTGCTTTGTACAAACACTTCGGAAAGTTAAAATATTTAATCACACATCCAGATTTTTTTTACGCTTTTGTCACACTTAATTCAGTGAGTTGTAGCACTGGGAAATACTTTTTCACGATATCAAGACATGTATAGTTAGTAAACCCTGCCTGCACTGGAGGAGGAAGAAAAAAGAAGGTATTTAAGTAATTAGAGGGTTCATTATTAAGACTGAATTGGAAAATGTATGGTTTTTATGGGATAAACTGATCTAACTGCAAATGGTTTAATTTTTTTCTTGTATTAAATCCTATACACAGGTTATGGGACTATCTGGATTCTATATAGACATTATATTTGCTTCACAGAAAACAATTAAACCCACAGAGTTCATCCGGTCACAGACATGTTTTTCCTCCTGATGCAAAAACATTGTGATGTGGAACGGATCAGTAGAAATCTGCCAGCGATGATCTTTGGCTGGACATCCTCACTGCAGAAAATAACGAGTCATTATCAAACTCATCAGATAAGCAGATGTCGACTAGCTGCTCTGTAAGCGAGAAGACCTCTCCACTGAACAGTACATTAACGCCCCATATGCATTGCTTTTTTTTTTTTTTCTTTTCTGGCTCTTCTTTTTCTTTTCTTTTTTTTTTTTTTACTACATACAAATCCAAACCCGGCTGATGGATTTATTAAATCAAGTCTGGTTTGTAGCTTATAATAAATCAGCTTCACTCACATGGTCCAAATGTAAACAAAGGGCTACTGCTGATTTTTTTTTCCTTTTTTTTTTTTTTTCAGATGGAAATGTGCCAACACTGCTGAAGTCTCTTTTTTTTAATTTCATTTATAAAACCAATAAAATATCACTTTTTTTTGTAAAGGGCTCAGTTTAAGGTGTTTTTAAAAAATCACGGATTGGCCCTTTAACTGACTACGCCTAAAGGGTTAAACCAAATGGAGATTTTGCAACCGGAAGCATATGGTTGACGGTTCTATTTCCAGGATTTGAGTGATGCTCTACTCTCATCACTGCCACCTAAATGCCCTTGAGCAAAGCAGAACTTAATGATGAGTAAATGAGAACTGTTAAGACGGGAATCTGCAAATTAATGCGCATTAAGACGTTTCAGTTTAGGCTCAGTGAATACGGGATTTTTTTCATGGTATGTTGTTTTGGGTTGTTTTTTTTTTTTTCTATCTTTTCTTTCAGGGAGGCTGCAAAGGTGTGCAGCAGTCTCACCCCTGTCTCGCATGGAGCTAATTGGAGTGGCCTCATTTAGCAACACGTCAAGGGGACGCGACAACACCGTGTCAGCGCCTCCACAAATCTCCTGCACAAGTCTAAACTTAATAGCATGTCAGAGACCAGGAGAACTGATGCAACGGGGGTCACCGTGAGCCTATGTTTCACTATAACGAACCCGCACCAAACCTGGCAATAGGGGAGGGTGAGGAGGGGGGTAGAAAAAAAAAAAAAAAAAGAGAGAGAGAGGAGATTAATGCCCCAATCAGTGATGTAGTTAAATAAAAAAAGATCTGAGAACTATATGAGCTCCAGTCAACATCACCACACATCCCAACAGAAGCTAAATATGACATATATTTAAAGAATATTTGGCTTTTTTTTTTTTTTTTTTTTTTACTGCGTATTTGCACGCAACTCCAAATACATGCGTAATATCCCATGCGTAAAAGATGGATAAATTCTGCATATGATTCACATTGTTTAAAAATAATTACAAACACACATGCAAGAGTTTAAATAATGCATTTTACTAAAGGTTTTAATGATTGTAGGATGAAAAGTAATAATTATAGAAGTGTTTTTTATTGTTTTTAATGTCGAGAAAACAAACAAAAAGCAAAAAAATAACTACCAGGAGTTGTGCATATGGCTATGTATGGGGATTATAAATAATTTGCAGTAAAAAAATCAATGTCTGAATGATCCTTGTATGCAAACTTGGACGTTCACTAGAAGATGGATTGGTCCATTACCCAGAGTCTGGCAATGAAATCGTTTTATGGCTGCAAATACGACAGGGTTTCTTGGAGGCGTTTTTGAGATGTCTGCATGCCAATAAACTAAAGTGGCCTTGACTTGGATTTGACCTTTTTGTATTAGGACTCTTAAGCGCAGCAGATGGAGACTGTAGGATGCCATTTTGCAAGATATTTCATGACTTGCAACTTGGAGCGTGTTTAGCCTCCAAGTTTTGAAAGTTTGGAGCTGTTAAAAATAGATATCACATGTCTGTCTCAGTAGGAGTGTGTGTGTGTTGCATATGGGCTCCCCCTCCCCCCCTTTCGTGGTTTTTTTTTTTTTTTTTTTTTTTGGCCGGAAACCTAATAGTTAAACCTAACTACAAATGTTAACTTATCGATTTAGTTCTCAGTGAGTAGCGGCAGCTGGGCATGCACATCAGAGGACTGGCAAAAAGGGGTACATCATCCATCAAGGGCCACGGATTATGGGTTTCTTCTAATCTGGAGCTGATATTCCACGTGGCTGCAGGTTCTGGTGAGCTGCTTTGGTTACGTAAACATCCATTCCAAGGTTGCATTTATTTACACACCTTACATGTAAGAAAAAAATAATAATGCATATAATAATAATAATGATAATAATAATAATGCACTCTGGGAATGGCCCCTCATCCAAGATTATTACAATCACATCTGTTTTCGTTAAGGAACAACTACCTCTATGTCCCAAGCTTTGTATTTTTTTTTTTTCCAGAAAGCTGTAAATTTAGCAACAGCAATAAGAAGGTGGTCTTTTTTGTCTTCTTGAAGCTAAAAATAAAACTGCAGTGTCGTGGAAGTCTGTCCACAGACCAATCAATCTGCCCTAGAAAGACTTAGATTTATCATTAAAGGGGAAATACAATACTTTTGTAAAGATTTGGGGCTCATTTATGGACTTTGATAACAGCTTTGTAGTCTAAGGTGATTTTTTTTTTTTTTTTTATCATTGACTACAACAATTTGGGGTGCAGTCTATGTGGCACAAACTGAGTCCACTCGTGTATATACAGTGCTCGGCATAAATGAGTACACCCCCTTTGAAAAGTAAGATTTTAATCAATATATTAATGAACATTAGTACAGTTTTAAAAGAAATTGGACAAAACTGAGTTTTATAGAACATTTCCTTAATTTAGAACATTATATGTTGTATAGTGTCCCATAAAAAAAAATAAAATTCGATTCTCAAAGAAAACTAAAGATTTTGTGACAAATCTGACTCATTTATGCTGAGCACTGTACATGCCTGAAACATGATTTGAATTCTTTATCCTTTTTTAAAAATGCACCTGGATAAGAAACAGCAAAAATACCACTATACCTGCATATCATGAGTACTCTTCTGTATATTGATGTGCCTATTGTTATGTTTTTTGTATGACTGAAAAAGACAATAAAAATACTCGTCCAAAAAAAAAGAGAAAAAATAATCACAATAAATAAAAATATAAATAAAGAAAACAGATATTTGCAATTGTGGAAGGCTGACAGGGAAAAGAAAAAAGCCATTAAGGGAAACCAGAACCCACAGAACCACCATTGCATGGAAGAAAACAAATCTACTGAGTGTGTTTTTTTTTAAGCCTTTTTTTTTTTTTTGTATCATGCTTTAGCTCACACACTCGCAGCATCCATTGTCTCAAAGAACACACACGTCTGACTTGTACATTTGTACAAACAACATGCAGGAACAGATTGAAACCCCAGTCAAGGCTGCTGTTGTGTCTGATATTTGATGCGCAGATAAGCTGCACACTGTCTACCTTGGTAACACAAACGTCAGGCTCGGTTTACTGGCCACAAGTGCTGGTAATAAATATTCATGACGCCGGCGCCTGCGCTTTCCCCCCCGATATCTGAGCGTTTGTCATTTCCAGACTTGAGCGTAAATACATTTTAAAGTGGATGTTTTTTTCCTGCGCTCCTATTTGATCTGGCATCACTATAGGAGACGCGCTGCAACCTGTCGTCGACTCCTCTTTTACGAGCATTTTATTTTCGACGCGGCGTGTACTTTCGATGTAAAGTAATACGACAGAAGCATGAAGTGGAAATTAAACATGCTCCATACTTTGGATCTAGTTATATGGCCACGTTAAAGACGCTGCGTCGTGCTGTTTTTGGCACAGGGTGGCACTTGGAGTAAAACATGTGCAGAGAGGTCGTGAGAAATTAAAAAAAAAAAGAAAAAAAAAAAAAGAACAAACTATTAAAATGTGGCAGTGATAAGCTGAACAAAGCCCAGTATTTTTATTTTCTTTTCACCATCATATGCATTTATTTTTCTTATTACTATTTATTTTTATGCTATATATAAACATCCAGCCTTTTTTCTGTGCATTTGTCAGCTTTATACTTAAATACAACGGTGCTGTAGAATAACCCACGAACCACAGGAGACACTTTTAACACATCCATTTTAAACTATTTCTATTCCAGCATATTTTCTCTAAAGCTGCAGAGTTTTGTGCACCGCGTCGTGGTTGCTGTTGGTGCGTCTGCGCACCAAGTGAAACGCAGGCATCAGCACTGGAACCTAGATAGATAGTGTTAAATAGAGTCGAAAAAGTCATTTTATTACCATCCTTCATTTATCTCCAAACGTAATAGTCCGTGAAAAGAAAATATGAATACATTTCAATGCATTTCAACAAATCATTTTAGATGGTGGGAGTCGAGGAAGGGGGTGGAAAAAAGAAAAAGCGCGCACACGCACAAGCTGGCGTGTGTATGTTATTTTTATATATGTATTAAAATTGTATTGGTAGGGTTTTTTGGGGGGGTTTTGGGGTGTGTGGAGTAGTCCTGACAAAGCTGCAGACTGACAGATCGTGGCTCCGTGCACATTGGCAGTGTTAACCATGATCACTGGCGGCTGCTGATGTGATCTCTGCCTAATGGGGCGGTCAAGCAAAAGCTGCAGCGGGAACAATGAGGGGCCACACTGACTCCTGGTGCACTCCCTAAAAAAATCTAGGAAATCCCACCAAATGCAGAGAAGGGGAAATAAATTCGATTTGAAAATTAGATTCCCGAACAATTAAGTAAAGCGAACTACTGAGGAACAACCTCCGTGATTAATCGATTTAATTTGCACATTACTGCGGGGCAAAGTGTTGGATGTTAATTTTGGATAAACAGAAGATGCAGGAAAAAAAAAAAAGAAAAAAGGAGGGGGGGTGGTGGTGGATTGGATTTACTTATTATGGAGTGTCGGAAAAGTTGCCATCATGTCGTGACAGGGCGCTTAAAACATGATACAAGCTTTAAATGAGCTGTTGCCTCTGACACACACACACACACACACACACACACACACTAGACACACACACACACTTGCAAAAAGCATGCACACAAACGTAAACATGCAATTACACAGGCCAAATAAATGCAGCAAAATGCCCATAAAAACATAAAATAAAACTGTGCTCGGATCTGTTATTCCGATTTTTGATGCACCCTGTACAGAAAAATGATGCAACCTGAAACACTAATAAAACCAAAATGAGCTCCAACAGCAGTGGATTATTGTATTTTTTAATCCTTTAATATAGTACGAAATGTATCCAAACATTTTTGTAAACTAAATTTTACATACGAGCGCATTTCTCCATAAATACCGATCATTTCTAACATGTTACCGGTCCTTTACATGCGGATAAATATGGAAAATTGAGCTACTTACATGTAATAATACTTCCTTTCAGACAAAGCAATTGACAGAGATTTTTATATTTATCACGTACATAAACAGATTGACACGGAATTTCAGGCTTTCACTACACGATTTATCGACATGACATTAAATAACAACAATGATACTGTGCTACTCAAACTGGACCTTGGACGAAAATGTTGCACTGAATAGGCTACAAAAGCACATTAATACTAAGAGTCGGTTAGGTCGACGTGTAGACTGTAGTAATACTGAATAATTCACATTTGGTACACAACTATAACATTCTTTTCAATGAAGTCTATTCATCGCAATATTCTTAAAACCATCTCATTTTCCATATATCTAGGGACCACATTTTCACAAATTCCCTTAAACTGTGATAGAACTATTTACAAAATAAAATATTACATTTTTTTTCAACTTGGTGAAATCCTTATATGTACAAAAAAAATTATCCAGGCCTCTACCCGCAGATAGCATGCTTTTTGAGATCTCTTTAGAGCAGTCTCTCAGTAAAAATAAAGACTCAAAGAAATATCGAGGAGGAAGAGGAGGAGGAGGAGGAAGATGAGGAAGGGGGGGGGGAGAAAAGTTTTAACTTGGTGGCTGTCCTCGCTTCCTTTTGTCCATGCATTGGCTTTCATTGACATTAAGACAGCCTTTCATTGATCGCTTGGGCCTCCCGTGTTTTCTCAGTCCACGTCACTGGCTGACATTAGAAAGTCTCTGATTCCAAGCAGTTTTTTTTTGTTGGTTTTTTTTTTTTAATTCTGCAGTCTTGTTTTTTTGTTTTTTTTTTCCTTGTTTTTTTCTCAAAAATATTTACACGTACCATTCATTGAAATTTGACGACAGCGTGCTGTGGCTGGCTGTGTGGTGGACTGCTGAGGCTGCTGGTGATATGGAGCTGCTGCTCTGGTTCTCTGTGGACGGGGATACTATAGTGGGTGGCGTGGACGACTCATACCCTGAACTGGCCGCTGGAGATGGCTGCGATCCTGCATTGGTGGATTCGTGGACCTGCAAAAA
>JAPTGZ010000014.1:21801200-21812680 GCA_029814645.1 Fowleria isostigma | reverse complement strand
ATCTATCTATCTATCTATCTATCTATCTATCTATCTATCTATCTATCTATCTATCTATCTATCTATCTATCTTACCTACACAGGAATAATTTACTCAAACTGAAGAAAATGTTACTCTTCTCAGATAACATTTGGTCCATCTCTAAAAAAGCGTAAAAGTTATTCATTGGATAGAGCTGTCAAAACTCAATATAGAGCCAAATTTACTCAATACAGACCCAACTTTATTCAATATAGAGCCAAGTTTAGTCAATATAGAGCAAAATGTAGCCCATATAGACCCAAATTTATTCAATATAAAGCCAATTTTAGTCAATATAGACCCAACTTTATTCAATGTAGAGCAAAATTCAGTCAATATAGACCCAACTTTACTCAATATGGACCCAACTTTACTCAATATAAAGCCAAATTCACTTAATATAAACCCAACTTTATCCAATATAAAGCCAAATTTAATATTTTTTGGGAAAATTCTTTTGACTCAGCAAAAAAATGCTCAGTGTTTTTTCCTGTGTATGTATTTATCTATCCATGTGGGGCTGACATTGTGGGTTAAGGCCTTAGTGGACCCTCTTTATGGTGGTCAGGTACAGGTGCCACATGTGTAGGAAGACTAGTTAAACTAGTTAAACGCGTTCACAGTGGAAACCCCACGAGAAACCCTCGAGTCTGACCACTGGTGTAAACTTTATCCACTGTCATCGCTCACTTTAAAGGCCTGTTATTATCAACTTATCCCTTTGACTTCGAACAGATTGCACATAACATTTTGTTGTCTGACTGGAGCTCTGCGTGTTTTGTGGTACTGTATCTTGACTCCAACACAGTCCAGTGGAGCTCACACCAGTGGAACATCTGCGCTTTAGATTTCCACATCATCATCATGCTCCCTTGCATCCCACGTTTAGAGAGGTTACCTTGAGTACATAGGCCAGTATTTAACTTGGATTCCACTAGTATGCCTAATGTATCCATCACGGTTTGGCTGTGCTTGTGCAACTTACTCACTTTTGCAGGCCAGTGATGCATAGCCTGTGTGTAAAACGTTGTGGGTTGTCGAAGTTATCAAGTGGGATTTGCGGCGCTCTCTGCAGGAACCTCCGGCTGCTAGAGTTCAAAGCCACATGCACAGACGTGCCATGCGAACCATTAAAATATCTTCTTGGCTACTAAGCTAGTTTCTACAAGGCATTCTCCAAATCAGTCTTGGGAGACCAGGGATAGAGAGGAAGTTTTGTTGTTCTCAACTTAACAAGTAGACCTACAAGTTGATCCGACTTTTTTTTTTTTTTTCATGTAGCCCACTACTCTGCACTTTGAGCAAAAACATATTTGGGAGGAATCTTTCAACAAGTGGAAAACGGTAAGAATGACACATCACTAAAAGCCAAAAATAAAAGTCACAGACTCAGGCTGAAGCTAAAATAGGATTTTGTGCCAAGAAAAAAAAAAGTTGGTTGGAGCTGTACATGTAGGCATCAAAAATAATTACAGCTTTTTTTTTCTGTAGCTAAATGCGTCATATAAGTAAACGAGTGTCTAATTTGATTATGTTAATGTGCTGGAGTCATATTCTAGAATGTAAAATGGCTACCATGTGCTATTTAGGATTTAGAATAGAGGCATAAGTATGCAGAGTCAAGCAGCGTTTTATGAGATCTCTGCGCAATATTTAGTTTTTGTTTTGTGTGTGTGTGTGTTGTTGTTGTTGTTTGGGATCGTATATAACTCCCTAGTTTACTTGTCTGGAAGAGTGCATGCACAAGTTGGACCAGAAATAGCACTTCAAAGTTTTACATTACGCCCCTGAAGGTTACAGCAGTGTGTCCCTCCTGAACCCCCATGCGTAAAAGGCCATTTAATAAACATATTTTCAATCCGTCATGTCCCCAAAAAATATTGACTCAATTTCTAACCTGCTGGATATGAAGCTGTCAGTGAGGATTTTGACGAGTCAATCAAGGTTTTCTGTTAAGCAAGAGAAGAGGGTAAGAGAAAAAAAAAAACAGTTATAAAGAGATGTTGTGGGTGTCAGTACCTGCTTTGGTTCAGCTGAATGTTTCTAAAAACGACACAAGCACTGATCCAAAAGAAGAGAATTTTATGTCCCGTCAGTCTGCCTATAAACAAATTAAAATAAAAATGGGGGTTGAGGAGGTTAAATACCTGACGGGCGAACACAACAATAGACTTAAAACAGTCACAGTAATTTATGATCATTTAATAAATTATAATAACAGAGTAACGCATTCGATTTTCAGGCGTTTAATCACAATCAACGTAATGTAATTTTTATGTGATTTTTTTTAAACACAGTAATTAATTTTTTGGCCTCAATACAACCATTAAGAGCTGAAAGAATTCTAAAGCTTTGTGGTAATATAATTTGGTTACACTACAACACATGAATAATAATAATAATAATTTACAAAACAAATCTAAATGGATAATTGTAAAATTAACTGATATCAGTGTCAGCCAAATATAGCTGCATGACTGATAAATGTGGAAGTGTAACTGTGTCCACTGTGCTGAAGAGTGCATTCCGTTTGCAGCAAATTCCAAAAATTACTGAGCATTTTAATGTTGGCTACTAGGCCAACTATTTTAATATAGTCCCACTGTGGGCGGATGGTTAAAGAGTCAAACTGTCTGGAAAAAAACAGGCACCCGTAAGTGGCAGTTAAATGTAAAAAAAAAAAAAAAAAAGAAAGAAAAGAAAGAAAGAAAAAAGAAAAAGAAAGAAAAGAAAAAGGCACGGCTTCATGTGTTTAACCATATCTCTTTATATCTGCATGTAAAAAACCCAGCCTTGTACAGCATAAAGCTTTTCCCTTTAAGGAGAAGGTTATAGTAACTGATACTTACAGGACACATAGGTTATATTTTCAACTTAAGTCTGCATCGGCACCACCTCCTGTGACCCTCCTCTGCTGCCATCCTGGGTCTAAAGCAAAATTACTCCGGATCATAACAACAGGTCCCGTCCATTACATTTTTTTTCCTCGGGACAATGGCCGCAGCTCGCCCTGTTCGCACTTCCTACACACACGGATCCCACCGAGCAGAACACCGACTGTAGCCCCGCGCTGAAGGGCAAACACTGGATATGTAAATATGGGCACTTATCGAGCCGAAAATTAATCGGTATGGACTCCGGAATATTTTAACCTCGCGTATGGAGTTTTCTTTGACTTGCCTTAACACTTTTTTTCCCTCGCTTTCTTCGATCTACCCCGTGCGTAAAGGCGTGCGTAAAATGTGCGTAAAGTTGTTCTTTATACGTTGAGGGGCAAAATCAAGATATCACTGCATTATTTATGATCCCTGCAACTTTTATAGTGACAATATGCATACTCCACCGAGGCAGTCTGTTTTGTAATCGCACAATCAGAGGGGGAAATTGCTATTTCATAGCCGCGCAGCCTTTGTCCGCTGCGACAAAAGAACGAAGACTGTATATCTGGATCAACTTTTTAAGAGTTTTATTGTACAATAACCTTTGCATAACAACTATTTTTCTCAAGCGTTGCCCGAGGCACTGCGCATGCGTGCTGGCTGGTTGCTGTCACTAAGACATTTTTCTTCACGTTGGAAACTGTCACTGGTGACGTCAATCACTGAGCTCTGACCAATTAGAGCGCAGGGTGATTGTTTAGCTCCACGGGCTGCAGCGCCTACCATGAATCTCTATTCAGTATCAAAGCGTCCTGCTGCTGCCTCTCAACCGAATGGGATTCCATGTAGTCTGCAGATAGACTTAACTTTATAAAGTTTTTTTTTCTTTATTTTCCATTGCGATTAAAATATATTTGTCATCATCATTATTATTTTGCCTGCTGTCAAGTTATTCTAAAATTGGGAAGTAATGAGCGTGGATGCATTGGGAAGCCCCGTGATGGACCCTACGTTTTCCAAACGGAACACGGCGCTGAGATTAGTTGACTTGGCAGGGGCTCACCACCATCACCATCATCACCACCATACCCCTCAGAGCGTGACAGGCTTCCCGGGGTTCAGCAGCCATCCACACTCAATGGCTCACTCGCACCCTGGGGAGATTACTGCGGAACCCCGCCTGGGGCCGAGTCCATTCGGGCCAGAACACATGGGGCACTCCGCGGCCCTCAAAATCAGCCCAGCCCATCATTATCCCCACCACCATCACCACCACCACAATCATCATATGGCAGGCCACAGTGAAGTGGTCTCCAGTCAAACGGGAGCTTTTGGCCCGGTTCAGGCGACGTCGGTCCCCTATTCTATGTCTCACACGGCCCAGGCTTTATCCGCAGGTAGGGATTTCCTCATCCGGAGAGATCTGACAGCTCAAGCCATGCCAGTACTGACTGACCAGACTGCTGGTTCAGCCTCTCACCACGGAATGTTTGTCTCAACAACAGGTAGCTATCCCGGACACTATGGTCATCACCCTGACGCTGGGAACCATACCCTCTTCTCCGGACTCCATCACGACCAGCCTACGAGCGGATCACCGGGTGGCCAAGCGTTGAATGGACAAATAAGGTTAGGACTACCTGGAGAAATGTATGTTAGGTCTGATCACTTAAGTCAAGTGGCAAGCTCCAGGGCTGATCCGTTCTCCGCCTCGCCTTTACATGGCTACGGTGGTCTGAATCTGAACATGAATCTTAGCGCTCACCACCACCACCACCACCACGGAGCCGGTGCCTTTTTCCGCTACATGAGGCAGCCGATAAAACAAGAGCTTATTTGCAAGTGGCTGGAGCCGGAGCACTCGCCGAAGAAACTTTGCTCCAAAACTTACAGCACCATGCACGAACTAGTAACGCATGTGACGGTAGAGCACGTTGGAGGACCAGAGCAGGCGAACCATATCTGTTTTTGGGAAGAGTGTCCGAGGGAAGGCAAACCTTTTAAAGCCAAGTACAAACTTGTAAATCACATTCGAGTGCACACCGGGGAGAAACCGTTTCCATGCCCGTTCCCTGGGTGTGGGAAAGTGTTTGCAAGATCCGAGAATCTTAAGATTCACAAAAGGACGCACACAGGTCAGTAGTTATATATTAATAGACTCAAATGTTGTGTAGCCATGCGTTAAAGTTTATTTAAAATGCTGAGTTAAATGTCTATATTATCTACATATAAGAAACGGGATATTTTATAGAAATTTCCAGCTTATTTTTAGGCACCTCATTTTTTTTTATATTAAAAAAATACAATATCGAGTCATGACAATTAATCATCAGTGCTGCTGATTCATCAGGACGCAACCGCTATTGACCATCTGCACATTTTCCAAAGGTGCTTTGGGGATTATGGTACAGCTCACTCAGGCGTTTGACGGTTCGACCTCTTGTTTACACCACAGTACAAAGACTGAGGCCCACGTCAGGTCTGGTCCACTATAGTCCAGAACACACATGATGACTGGCAGCAAAGCAGGAAAAGTAGAATTATGATGTGGTTAGGATGGATGCATTTTAATTTTATAGACACTTGTTGCACTGCTTATTTGCTGTTAAATAACAACAATAATAATAATAATAATAGTAATGATTATTATAATAATAATTTTATTAATAATAATTGAACTAAATAAGATCTTATACCTTATTATATTTTTTTTACATTATATACAGTTATTATTATATTAATATTTCCAAAAAGTGATAGGAGAAATATGCATGAGACTGTATTTGCAAGAAATTTTTTTAGCCAAAGCAACAAGTTGACAAGTGCATTGGACTAAAGTGATCCACCAACAGGTTGTGTTGCTGAGTGTGTCCACTGTGTCCAGTGCAGCTGCTGATTTACCTTCAAAACCCCATAATACTACAATATGGCTGCTTGCCTGTGTGACCCAGTGACGTGCCATATAGAGCCAGGACGGGGGGAATAAGGCCCCAAAATGTCGAGTCAGACTTGTAAATTAATGCAATGACTCCATATCTTTTTTTTTCGGTGGCTGCATGGAACTCCCCCTCTGCTCCATTTCTGCGCCCTATGTATTATTCATATCATTTGCTCACATTACCTAAGTACAAATCTGTTAAATTATTTCTGTGTGTTGACTCCCAAGGGGCCTGGTCTTTGGTATCATGTTTAAAACCTATCCGAAAGTGTGGTTATGACTGGGGCTGCCCCTGGGGTCTGTTCCTCGACGGTTTCTTGTACTACACTAATATCCCTGATTGGCTCTCTCAACCCAACAGCTGAAGGTCAAATTGATATTCAACCCGCAAGTGTAATTAGACAGAGGCAATTACATATTCTCAAAAGCTTTAATCGGAGGAGAAAAATCAGCAGTGGATGATTTCCGTGTAATTTATTCAGATTGTCTTTTTTTTTTTTTTTTTTTTGCCTCGTCATAATCAGGCAGGAATACTTGTTATTAAGACGCAAAATGAGAGCTGGTCCATAAGCATGTGCACATTTACATGGAACACAGTAGGAGAGGCTTTGCTGTGCCACTACTTTCATTTGTCATTATTTTCAGTTGGTTTTGGGCCTGCTATGTCTGTGCTCATAGCTTGTCTGTTTTGACGTATGCCTTGATGCATGCAGACGCCAGGTATAGACCCAAGACAGTGGGGGTTCGACCCCCCTGTTTACACCACATTCACACTCATGTCAGGGCTGCGCTGGTAGGCAAAGTTTGTGTTATTTTTTTATTTTTTATTTTTTTTAAGTGCAATTTCAGTATAAGAAAGTAAAAAAAAAAAAGAATCAGAGGGGTAGATATCTAAAATATGCAGTATACACACAGTAAGATAATAAAAAAGCGCAGCCTGTTTGTGGGTGTTAAAATTATTAGACCATTAAAAGTCATCAGAAACAATGTTTATGCAATCAAGCACTCCTGTGATTAAAACAGACAGAAAAGAAAACATGGAATGCCTTAAAACACTGTTTTTAGCAGTATAATGTCATGTAAGAACTTACAGTGCTCCTCATAAATGAGTACACCTCCTTTGAAAAGTAACATTTTAATCAATATCTCAAAGAACATAAGCACAGTTTCAAAAAAAATTTGGACAAAACCGAGTTTTATAGAACATTCTCTTAACTGAGAGCATGATATGTTGTATAGTGTCCCATAGAAAATGTTGATTTTCAAAGAAAACTAAATGTTTTGTGACAAATACTCATTTATGCTGAGCACTGTACACGTCTGCAAGATGCTTGTAATTATTTATCCTTTTAATGTAGCCAGATGAGAAACAGTCAATCTCCAAACTAGTTACATATGTACTTGTTGCTTTGCTTATTTTAATGGCACCAAGAAAATCCCATTAGCTCTATTACTTCTGTATTAAGAAGAAAATATGCAAAGTGGCATAGCTGGTAAATGTATGTTTAATGGTCATAAATATTTTAGATAATTTATATTGGATGCAAACATAAATTCACTTAAGCACAAAATTAATAAAACTCATGAGAAATACAAGGAATTTCTTATTTTTTTCAGTTATAGATTAATATTTTAACTCAGATTTGACAAATAAAACATGGAGGGAAGTCTGAGTCATGACAAGTAAAGTTACATTGTTAAAGGTGTTTATTTAATGTCCAAAATTAGCCATAGAAGTTTAAATAACACCTTTAACAATATAACTTTACTTAAATAAATTGATCATGACTCCAGAATTTCTCAAACCTATACCTGAAATAATCCATAAATTCCATGTATTTGACAGGGTTATGGATAAATCTGGTTTTGAAGTGTATGAGTGTGTGTGTTTATTAATGTGTGCCGTCATGTTAACAGGTGAAAAACCCTTCAAATGTGAGTTCGACGGCTGCGACAGACGCTTCGCCAACAGCAGTGACCGGAAAAAACACTCCCACGTCCACACCAGTGATAAGCCCTACAACTGCAAAGTGAGAGGCTGCGATAAGTCCTACACGCACCCCAGCTCCCTGAGGAAACACATGAAGGTGCACTGCAAGTCCCCCCCGCCCAGCTCGGGCTACGAGTCGTCCACCCCGTCCCTGGTGTCCCCCTCCTCAGACTTGGGCCGGGAGCCAGGGGGGGGCTCCTCGGTGCTGTCGGAGCCCGTGGGGGGAGCCTCTCAGCCGGCGAACCTGAGTGAATGGTACGTGTGCCACAGTTCAGGTGCCAGCGGCGTCCAGACCCCCCCCAGCGGACCCTCCACCCCGGACCCCTCAGACGAAGCACCTTACAGACACCCGGAGAGCAGGGACGCGTTTTAGCCCCGACCGGGACTCGAACTCGGAGCCAGAAGTGACCCGAAAAAAAAAAAAAAAAAAAAAACACAACCCGCAAAATGTAACGGTTTGGCTTTTTTTTTTTTTTTTTTTTTTTTTTGGTGCCTTTGTGCCTGTGAAGGTCCACTGGTCCTGTTGTGGATGAGCCACCAAACTGACACCCAGAGCCAAGACACGCATTCGAACCACATATTGGAAAGGAAAATGTGCAAAGCTTAAAGACGTGCTAATTTCCAGGCACAATAAAAAGAGTATATTTTCCAACCTCAGCTATTCACCATGGTTGGCTCAGTGCCTACATGCGCCCTGACGCACTGGTCCACTTGTGGAGACGTGTCGTGTAAATCCGTTAAACTATGTGGTACATTATAGTAGGCTTAGACATGTCGGTGTAAAGTTATTTTGTAAATTCGAGTTTTGACTTCAATATGTTTTTATTTATTTTTCAATCTGATATTGAAAGGGGTGGGGATTTTTTTGTATTATCGAACCAAAGTGCATGTTTCAATTTGGGCAAAAATTGTACATTTGTAAATTTTGTATAAGTTTCGATGTGTTGATGTTGATCATTTTCGTCCCAGAGCAGTTTCTCATTGAGAGTCACTGCACTTATTTGTACAAACATCTTAAGTTTACAGCGTTCTTTTTCTTTTTTTTTTTTTTTTTTTTAATTTGGTCCATTTGTGCAGAGGGTCATACTGTTTCATAAGCCTGCAGTGTTTGATATACGACCGTGAAATTATAAATGTTTTATCAAAGTGGGCATTTTGTGATTTTGTATCATTATCGTCAGTATTTTTTTTTTTTTTTTGGAGTATCTGGGAGCGGAATTCATAAAATGCGTACCGAACTGCCTTGTAATTTGTGAGTATTTTGAATAAATCTTGTATGAGAAAAGTGAAAACTGCTGATCCACTCAGGTCTAAATGCATTTTTTTTTCAGTTAACATGTCTTAAAAATAACACTTAATATAACTGCTCTATTTAAGGTTAATATTAATATTAACATACAAACGTTTGGAGATAAATATACAAAATGGTAACCCCAAAAAAAAAAACCCAACTCCTGCTAACTTTAAAATATTTTATCATCTAAAATGTTCCTTGGACTTAAATTGGGCTGTACTTTCTTCTTTTTAAGTCTTACTTTTTGCGCTGAGCTGTGTGCTTTGCAGACGTGGGCAGAGTTTGATGAAAGGCTACAATATTCTGATCCAGACTTCAAAGAGAATTTGGTACAAAGACCCATTTTTTTCACGACGGTGAATCCTCATGGTAAATTAAGATTTCTATAGCAATAGCCAAGTCAAACTCAAATGATATGGGGCCAAGTCCGCGGACTGAAAAGCGCGCTCTAAAGAATGTAATATTTGCTTCCCATGGGGTAGGAAACGGTAATCTATGTCCTTTATATTGGAGACTAGGGCAGTATAAAGAAGAAAAATATATTCTTTTGCTCCAGGCCTACTTTACGACAATCAAAGAGGAGCCGTTCAAACGCAGTTGTCCCACATATAATAGACCTGCATTAGAAAAAGAGAAATGTATCTAGAAAATATTAGAACCTCTAGAAAAGAAACATGGATCAACTACACTGTACAGAGTGAAAACTGACTATTAGAGCTTTATATCTGTATTTCAACTAAAAAGGCTTTGGGTAATTTAGAATAAAAATAGAAAATAAAAATAAACTCGTGTGTTTTTCCTGCTGTTATTCGGTGAAAACTTTTTTGGGTTAGGGCAGATTTTTGCAGCTTTAGCCTTGAGGAAAAGCAGAAGTGGGTGGAAACAACATCAACTCCATGACTGTGATACGTTTATAGAGTTTGGTTAAGTGCGTGACAGTTTACTCAGAGAATTAATACTAAAACCCAAACAAAACCAAGAAAAAAGAAGACGATGATGATGATGATGATGATGGTGGTGGTGGTGGTGATGATGATGATGCCTCTTTTTTGGCACCAGCTCTTGTGTGTGGAGTGAAAAGAAAGGAAAGGGAAAAAACAAGATAGTTGGATCTCAATTCAGAGTGGGAGTCTTTGAAGTGGAAGTTAATATCAGAGGGATTCTTCTAGGTCGTCTGAACGACGTTGATGACACGGAAAGCCTTTTGTCACCGATTTGTTGGGCTCCTCTCTATTGGGCCGTCCAAAGCTTTTAGTTCCAGTCGTCAAAAAAAAAAAAAAAGACAAGAACTGAGTCGCGTAAAAACATTTTCCATTCAGCATTTAAACAGAAAGAAGAGACTTAAAACAGAAGGGCCTGGTGTCAGGTATATGGCACACTCTGCATTTACAGCCAAAGTTTTCTTTTCTTTCTTTTTTCTTAATTTGATGCTTATTTCCTCTGCAGTAGCGCATCAAAGAACGTGGAAACCTAAAGCAAAAAATAAATCCACGCACCAATGCTGCATACAAATTTGTGCACGCAACTTCTGCAACAGTTTAAGGACCTTTTACTTTTTTTAAATTTATGACAGTGGCCGAATTCAAAACATCTTGTCTTGCAGTCAGAAAATGAGGCAGTGCATGCAGGTTTTTAGGAGGGTTGAAGCAAAGCGAGGATGACTGTTGACTTTAATTGCAAAAGTGAAATTCCACGCGTGCAGACTGTGTGGATCCTGGAGGCAGTTCCAGTAAAGACTACTGGGAAAGTAGGAGCTGTACCCACGGAGCCCCTCGGGTTCACTAATCGCCGCTTCCCCACCTTCAGCTGAGTGACAACCTCTGATCTGATCAGTCATGAGGTCAACAATCAAGAACAGGTGTGTGCGTGTGCGCATGCGCGTGTACTGTGTGTGCGTGTGTGTGAGTGTGTGTGACATGGAAAGAGGAGGAGAGAGCTTCCACTTGAGCTGCAACACTAGCACGAAAACCAGTCCACTTAAAGAAACAAAACAGGAAACTGGTGGCGGTTCTGCAATTCCACAGGAAATACATATTCACAATAATTACACAAAAGATTATACACACACACACACACAAAAAGAAAGACAGAAAGAAAAGGGAGGTTTACAACTTCCAAAGAGCAACAACAAAAAAAGAAGAAAGAAAAAAAAAAAGAAAATGAATCCATTTGATTTCTCGCGAGGCCCTCACACCACCACCGCATCCTAAGGCTCATTTGAGTGTGAAATATCATTTCTTTGTAAAATAATGGAGGCGGTAATCCTACTTCCGGAAACTGTCCGGCATTATTGAACAAAGCCCTTTTAATAGGGGGATTAGCAGTCTAGGAGTAAAAGCCTCCCTCACCCCCCCCTT
>JAPTGZ010000014.1:21687139-21703037 GCA_029814645.1 Fowleria isostigma | reverse complement strand
AGCTATTTTTTGTTGTTATCATTATATTTGTCCAAACAAATGTACCTTTAGTTGTACCAGGCATTAAAATGAACAAGGAATTGAACAAAACATAGGGTGTTTTTTTCTGTGACTGTATGTACAAAATAAAATAAATAAGTAAAAATAAGTGTTTCGGGGGGAAAAAAAAGCCTCTATAAACCAAATAGGTTGTGTTTAGTGACTTTCATTGCACTTAACATGTCTTTAACCCATTTTTCAAACAAATTGAATTGATGTATTTATCTATTTAATTACAGTATCATTAACTTCTTGATGTTATATATCAGGTTTCATTCAACATGTTCAATGTTTCTGTTTGTGCTGCTTCTTGTCATGGGGTCAGAGGTCATACTAAATAGTGACTTTAACCTTTTCATCCTTTTAGGAATGTGCTAATATATTTCCTACATTTTCTTGGTGTAACTGACAAAAAGGGAACATAAAATAAATATTTATGCTCATTCTGTGATTTTGGTTATTATCAAGAAAACCATGGAAAATGGATAGATATCAGCTCTGAAATTAAAATACTACGACCTATTTTTGTTGTTATTATTATATTTGTCCAAACAAATGTACCTTTAGTTGTACCAGGCATTAAAATGAACAACAAATTGTAGAAAACATAGGGTGGTTTAATCATTTTTTCTGTGTCTGTATTTTAAAGCATCAGTTTCATAAGTAAACACTAATATCCAAACCTTATTTCAGCTGAGACCAACTGTCTTAGGCAGGCCTCTAAGAAAAGAGAAGGCGAGTATGAGCAGCTCATGCAGCCCCGGCTCCACACAGACATATATCTAACTGGAGACAGAGGGGCGGGCAGAGAGGTGAGGGAGAGGGCAGGGCAGCTCTGCCCGCCTGGGGAGTTTGGCATGTGCCCTCCCTGGGCCTCCCGCGGACCTGGGGTCAAAGTAAATAAAGGGGCGATGTGGACCGCCTCCAGCAACCCCCTTACCAACCCCTTTTCCGCCCTTCATCCCACAGCCCAGTAACAGGACTCGGTCTCTTTATCCAGTGGCCACGCCTTCCTGTGGCCATCCATACCTCCACTGCCACATGCCGCCTCTTCTACATTCTGCAGCTCCATGTCCAGACATGAGGCCAAGGCCCTTCTCCACAGTTTGGAACAGTGTGACACTGAAACGCAGCCGGGACGCTACGGTATAGGAGATCTTCTAGTGGTGCAAACAGCATTTCTCCATGTGTGTTAAACATTTACAACTGCATTTCCAAACACACCTCTGACAGACTGCAACTAATGACATATATGTGGTATAAAAACACAAGTCATGTACATGCACACCTGTTTAGCTCGTATTAAACTCTGACCCTCAGATGTGGCCGGTGTTAATCCATGTGCACAAAAATGCGCATACGTGCAAGCAACCTCCATAGTAATGAAATCCAGACCTGCGTCGGACTGGGTGGAGAAAATATACAGAAACTAACTCTGAAACTAGGGAATTGTGGACAAAAAGTTCACATTCCTGCTTAGATTTAGAAGGTGGAAAAATGCTTTACACGTAATAAAAAACAATAGGTAGTCATAGACCTCGCTGAGCTCTTAGCGGGAACCAGAGGATTTGCAGTGTGAGCGGGGCGTCGGAGCGCTTAGCAGCTTTATAACATCAATGTTTTTTCATCTACGTTGTTCCAGAGGTTAACACTCGTACAATTATTCCCCTAACAAGTCGAGAATACCACAGGATAATATAACACACCAAACTTGTATCCACATGACATGTTTTATCACTCTACCCCTTCACTCATAAACCACGGCTACGACTTTCATGCGTCTAAAACTAATGAATTCAAAGCTTTTTGGACAAAAGAACGACACCCCAACATCCTCTCCGAGTTAATATCAGGGCACCGCAGACACATGGACACCGGCCCTCTTCTTCTTCCTCCTCCTCCTCCTCCTCCTCTATCCCTCCATCTCCTCATCCCTCCTGCTGGAGGAATTCCCAACCCTCTCTGCAGGTAGCCAGGCAGCCAAGACCAGCAGAACATGTGTTTTCCTCCCCTGGTCGGGTCAACGTGAGGTCGTTCATTCATTCCCAGTGATATAGCGGCCCGGCTCACCCGCTTGCATGCTTATCATGTGCCGCGCCTTCGCAACAGATGATGAATTCCACCCAGCCGATGGATAGAAAGATAGATAGAAGAGGAGAGAAGGATGGAACGGTAATGGAACGACGGAGAGAGAGAGAGAGAGCGACCCCCCTCCGAGGCCTCCAGACGCATCTCGTCCCAGCCAGTTTGCAACTCAATCAGTGACATGTGCGATTTTAAGACAGGAATTGTATGTTATGCTTTTTTTTTTTTTTTTTTAAGGGGGGTGACAGCTCTGAACTTTGACCACAAAGTTATGAATTTTCTTTTAAGGCTCAGAGGAACTAAAGGAAAATATTTTCAGGACAATGTACACAGGATATTCATGTTTCAAAGCAAGTTTAGATTTCAATAACTATGGGATGGCTGGCTTTTAAGCATGCTGTTCCAACAAGTTTGTTTTGTTCATTCTTTAGAACATTCATAATATTGATGCAAGGAGTTTGGACTAACCAAATCCAATATCGTTGCAATGTTAATCTAATACTGTTTCCTCAAAAAGATACTATATTTTGTCAATACTTTATATTTATTTTCACATTTGTGTAAATATTAGCAGCCTATAAGTGCTTTTTGTTATGATAAAGCACTTCTTATTATATTATGCTCATATTTTGTAACTAATATGTCACTAACAAACTAGTTTTCCATCAAAAATCCTCAGAATTACTAAGTAATGATATTAAAAGTTGTTGTTGCACATGAAGTGTGACTTTAATATGGGAAAAAAGCATCATAGAATAAGGCATTAACATGTCTTTTCTAATGATGAAACCGGGTCAATGTGTTAGTAACATGTTTGCTAATAAACAGCTGCTATAAATAACATGCTAGCTGTCTTTGCAGTACAGATCTGAACTGTCACTTGACTCCTATGATAACAAAACAGCTGGTTTCTCAATTTGTACCACTAACTCTGGGGGAAAAAAAATAAATAAAAAACAAGATTTTTCAGCATTCTGAGCTTTGACTTAGACATTAAATTTAATATTTTTCTAGTCAAATCTCCAACTTGAGTAATTAATCCACTCTATAACCATTTGACCTCAAATTTGGTGATCATTTTTAGGCATTTTACTTAGTATATGATCATTTTTAGGCATTTCATTTGGTATATTTACATATTAGTGATTCCATCGGCAGCATCTCCACATCCCTCTGGTCTGTGAATGTGAAATTACAACTGGAAAGTATCAGATCAATGTGTTAGTAACATTTTTCCTCATAAATAAATGCTATAAATAAAGTGCTTCCTGTCCTTCCACTGCAGATTTGCAGCTTTATCAATTGGTAATGTTGACTTTGAGAAAAAAAAAAAAGAGCTAGAACAATAACAAAAATCCAAGATTTTTTAGCATTTTGAGCTTTGACTTAGGCATTAACTTCAACATTTTTTTTTTTACAAATCTCCAACTGTGAATAATTAATCCACTCTACAACTATTCAACCTCTACTTTGGTGATAATGTTTAGGCATTTTATTTAGTATATGATCATTTTTAGGCATTATATTTGGTATATTAGTGATTCCATTGGCAGCATCCCCACATCCCTATGGTCTGTGAATATGAAATTACAACTGGAAAGTATCAGATTAATGTGTTAGTACCAAGTTTGCTAATAACAAGTGTTATAAATAAAGTGCTACCTGTCTGTCTAATAGAGGTCTGTATTGATACTTGACTCCTATGATAAGAAAACAGCTGATTTCTCAATTGGTATCACTAAATTTGAGGAGAAAATAAGAGCTGCAACAACAATAACCAAAAAAAACCTAAGATTTTTTATTAAATTCAGTATTTTTCCATTCAAATCTCCAACTGTGAGTGATGAATCCACTCTAAACCATTCAACCTCTAATTTGTTGATCATTTTTAAGCATTTTATTTTATCTATTTACATATTAGTGATTCCATCTGCAGCATCTCCACATCCCTATGGTCTATGATTGTGAAATTATAACCTGAAAGTATCCGATCAATGTGTTAGTAACATGTTTGCTCATAACAACCGCTATAAATAAAGTGTTACCTGTCTTTCTAGTACAGATCTGTACTGATACTTGACTCCTATGATAAGAAAACAACTGATTTCTCAATTTGTATTACTGACTTTGACGAGAAAATAAGATTTTTCAGCATTTTGAGCTTTGACTTAGACATTAAATTCAACATTTTTCCAGTCAAATCTCCAACTGTGAGTAATTAATCCACTCTACAACCATTCGACCTCTAATTTGGCGATACTTTTTAGGCATTTTATTTAGTATATTTACATATTGTGACTCCATCAGCAGCATCTCCATGTCCCTATGGTCTGTGATTGTGAAAGTATTAAAGTTAGTAACATGTTTGCTAATAACTGCTATAAATAAAGTGCTACCTGTCTTTCTATTACAGATCTGCACTGATACTTGACTCCTATGACAACAAAATAGCAGATTTCTCAATTCTTATTACTGACTTTGAAGAGAAAATAAGATTTTTCAGCATTTTAAGCTTTGACTTAGACATTAAATTCAACATTTCTCCAGTCAAATCTCCAACTGTGAGTAATTAATCCACTCTATAACCATTCGACCTTTACTTTGGTGATCATTTTAAGGCATTTAATTTAGTATATTTACATATTGTGACTCCATCAGCAGCATCTCCATGTCCCTATGGTCTGTGATTGTGAAAGTATGAAAGTTAGTGACATGTTTGCTAATAACACGTGCTATAAATAAAGTCCTACCTGTCTTTCCAGTACAGATCTGCACTGATACTTGACTCCTATGATAAGAAAACAGCAGATTTTTCAATTGGTATTGTTGAATTTGAGGAAAAAAATAAGATTTTTAGCATTCTGAGCTTAGACTTAGACATTAAATTTAACATTTTTTTAGACAAATCTCCAACTGTGAGTAATTAATCCACTCTACAACCATTCAACCTCTCATTTAGTGATAATTTTTCAGCATTTCATTTGGTACATTTATATATTAGTGATTCCATCAGCACATCCCTACAGTCTGTGAATGTGAAATTACAACCTGAAAGAATCTTACACACAGACAAGGGCGACAACAGAGTCGAATAATTGTAAATTTGTTTAAATAACATGATGAATTCAACCAGAACACCCACTTGAATATTCTATAATACAGTCTAGCTCCACGCCTTCCATGTTTGGTTCAGAGAAAAGTCATTTTTAAGACAACGCAAGTCCTGGTATCACGCTCTTATCGTACCAAACAGCAGCTGCACACGATCCGAGGGAGCCTGTAACCCGCCGTAGACACATAAAATAAATAAACAACAATAATAACTGAGGTACTACGGCCTGTACTTAATGTTTATCAGGTGTCGTGGCGGCCATGACACCGTGCTGAGTAAGATTCTCTACAGGCGGCATCCTCTTGGCCCCGTCACCAGCATGTGGGCAACGACGGGAGCTGAAAAGGCGAGACAAGAGATTAAGGAGGCAAGAAGCTTTGTCTGTGCTCCCTCCCCGCCTCAAACACAACAACCTCTCCATACACCCTCTTCTCCCCCCCATAACACACACACACACAATGCATACACACTCTGCCCCCATTTTTTCTTATTACCGTAAGCACGAAAGGGAAAAAACGACAAAATACTACTTACTAATGGACTAAAAATGTCCCCAACTCCCTACCCTTTCGCTCCCCAAAAGCCAGAAAAACCACTCACCAAATCTGTTCTCAGTCCCACTGCTGAGGACTACATTTAGTCAATCTTACAGTGCCCTATAAGGAATGGATTTCGGGACATCTTGTGAGTCTGGGTGAAATGTGAGTTAATGGGAAGAGAGTTAGTGGTTGAGTGAAGATGCCAGGCAGAGTAGGTAGTTAAAGAGCAGAACAGTGCCTTAGGGGTACTCAGTGTATCTGGACTCACACTGGGAAAAGTGTATTTATCAACTTAATAGCAGGTGTCTGATTGAACATGACTATGATTACAGTAAGTTGTTCCTTCTTTTGGTTCTTCTCCTCCTCTTCTTCCTCCTCATCATACTCCCCCTCCTGTTTTCCACCTCACCATCCTCTACCTCTATTTTTTTTTTAAGCTGCTGAAAGGTGGTATAGCTTGGATTTACACTGTCAACACTAGCTGATGTAATTATATTTCTGGCAGTAAAAACATGTTTACTGCTGAAAATAATTAAATCTTCTAAATTCAGAATAGCGTGCATGCCGTTTTCCACTTGTGCTCCATGGTCCATGTGAGTTAAGCTAGGATTTTTACGTGCTTAACGTTGATCGGCGCTAAAATTGACTCTTTGAGCACACTGTGCACACTAATTGTTTCTACCTATGTGTATTTTGCTATTGACACTTCTCTATGTATATTTAACATGCATATTTTCTATGTATTTCTACATGCATACTCTCCTTGTACAATTCCCTATGTATATTTTATATGCTTATTCTCATGTCTATTTTTATACATACAGTTCCATATGCACAATCTCCATGTATATTTCTCTAAACATAATTCTATATGCAGATTCTTCATGTAAACTTCTTGATGTATATTACTTTATGTATTCTTTTTTTGTGTGTGTGTGTATATTTGCCATTTTTAATTCTATACGTGTATTCCCGGTGTGTACTTCTCTATGCAGACTTGCTCATGTACATTTTGTGCATATGGTGTTTTTCCTTTTTAGCAATCTTTCCATGTATGTCTGTGTTCACATAATTGAGATGTATATAAACAGTATTGAATATTGTACATGTACATGTAATTACCACTGTACACAGAATGCATAAGCTCGAAATAAACTAATAAACTAAACTAATAAATGATTATGTGGGCACGTAGATTTTAATTAATGTATTTGGTAAAATAGATTCAAAATAATTGTGTCTTTGATTTTGTAGCAATTATTTAACTTACTTTCAAATACAAATGTTCGGAATAAAATCCACTCATTGTAGTTAAATAAAACATAAGCATTCTGTTTAACTCTAAACACAGAGAATATTGAGTGAATTCAAATTAATGTGATCAGACAGTTTTTAACTGAAAAGCACTTCCTGCCCAAGTTCATTTTTTTAATGATCATCTAAACACAAGACATTTGAAAAGAGCCCAGAATGCACCTCTTCTTCCCCGTTGTTCTTGCACAATTCTACCTGGTTGGATGAGGTGAGGAAACTTGTGGGTAACATTGTCAAATAACCATATGGTACTAATTCTAACATGGCTAATTAAACGCTAATGTTACCTGGGTACGGTAACGTTAGCTTTATTGCTAACACCCTTAAGTTCATCGCTACTCGCTCTCACTTCAACAGCTCCTCTTTTTTTCATCGACTCCAGAACTTTCCCTGTCAGACATTAAACTAAGTTGCTATGCTTCTTTTCATTCCTTTTCGGGCTACTAAGGTTGTATACTAGTGGTGTATAAAGTTATGTATTATGTATATTGTGTATAATAATGCTTTACAACAGAGTTTCTCTATGAATATTTCTCTATGCAAACTTGCTCATGTAAATTTCTATGTATATGGTGTTTACAGCAAAGATATACATGAACAGTATTGAATAATGTACATGTATATGTAATTAGTATTGTACATAGAGTGCATACGCTCGAAATAAACTAATAAACTAAACTAAACTAACTCTTATAACTCAATTATGAGAGTTAAATGACTATGAAGCTGCAGTTCAGGAGATAGAGCACATTGCCCTAGAAGCAAAGGGTTGATGGTTCAATTCCTGATACGTCCTAGTCACATATTTAGTGTTTTTTTTTTTCCATATTGTTTTCCTTTCAAAGGATCTCATTAAGTTAATAACTATAAAGAGCTTTATTTAATTAACATTTACTCAACACCAAACATAGTGAAATTTAATTCATACTATTACTTGTAATGTGTTGTCTTATTTTTATTAAGTACATATGTTGCATCATTTCTTACAGTGTAGGTAGATGTGGTGAAAAATCCAAACTATAAGATAAGAGTCTGATTTGTAACTTTTAAACTCAGTTATGAGAGTTAAATGAATATGCAGCTGCAGCTCAGGAGGTAGAGAAGATTACCCTCGAGGTGAAAGGTTGGTGGTTCAATTCCTGATATGTCTTAGTTGTGTTTTTAATTAATTCCATATTGTTTTGTATTCAAATCTACTCATATAAAGTTAATAACTATTAAGGGCTTCATTTAATTAACATTTACTCAACACCAAACATAGTGAAATTTAATTCATACTATTACTTGTAATGTGTTACCTATTTTTATTAAGTACATATGGTGCATCATTTCTTACAGCGTAGGTAGACGTGGTGAAAAATCCCAACTATCGTAAGCAGGAATTGTATTCAGAGTGAATAAACAAGGAGAAGAGTCTGATTTGTAACTTTTAGAACTCAGTTATCAGAGTTAAATGAATATGCAGCTGCAGCTCAGGAGGAAGAGAAGATTACCCTAGAAGTGAAAGGTTGGTGGTTCAATTCCTGATGTCTTAGTTGTGTTTTTAATTAATTCCATATTGTTTTGCTTTCAAATCCACTCATATCAAGTTGGTAACTATAAAGGGCTTTATTTAATTAACATTTACTCAACACCAAACATAGTGAAATTTAATTCATACTATTACTTGTAATGTGTTACCTATTTTTATTAAGTACATATGGTGCATCATTTCTTACAGCGTAGGTAGACGTGGTGAAAAATTCCAACTATCACAAGCAGGAGTTGTATTCAGAGTGAATAAACAAGGAGAAGAGTCTGATTTGTGGAAGATGTGGAGAGGGAGCCATTTAGCTGATAAGGCAGGGAAGGCCCTTCAGGTGTCTCCTGCTCCACTGCTGTGTAAATGAGCTCCAATTAAACAGGCGGCCCCTAGCTCCGGGTCTCCCCGCAGCCCTCCCCAGCCTCCTCAGCCTCCTCCATCCCCTAAGCCTCCCCCCAGCCCCTCGCTGCTCGCCGTAAGGCCCAGCCCACCCCACGGCTCCTGCAGCTGCTCGCTCGCTCCCACTCTGTGTTTTTCACTCACACTGCGTGACCCAAAGGCCTGCTTAACTTGTGTGTGTACACTCGTCTGCTGATGTGTGTGCTTCTCCATGTATGGCTGTGGATTTGTTAGCCCCGCAGCTATTCAGCTTATTGTCAACTCCCGATAAGTGACAGCATGGTGGAAATGCTGCATCCCAGTGTCTGCTTGATTTGTGTATATTGCAGTAATTGCTGTAACTCAAGAAACTTCTGAATTCCAGTGTTACTTTACATTTTTGTTTTTCTTAAGGCCATGGAGTTCATATTCCACTACATCGGTGCATTACACGGTTCGCTCCCAACTGTTGGATCCGTCACCAAACACTGACCAAACACAACATTAACAGTTTGCAAACATTGTCTGATTCCTCACAAGGCCTTTGCCACGCAGCAACGGGGGTCTGAGAACAGCGGGCGATTTGGCCAATTAGATGAGGCCGTGATTTAGGTGGCCAGATTGGGGGAGCCACGTTTGGCTGCTGGCCAGGAATCTGGGGTTGACACCCCTGATCCTTGGGAAGCAATACCATGAGTTTCTAAATGACCACAACCAGGGGCAGAGGGAGTGAACATCTGATGACCAGCGCCACACGGACCTCCAGAAAACAGACACGGCCACGGCCAGGCCGAACAGCTCCAGTGTCCTCCTGTATCAGCATCTGCACGACAGGTTTGGACATTATTCCACTAATTGTTTAGACTAGTTATTCCCAAATTTCAGAACACAGACACAGCTTACTGAAATCTGAAAACAGTTTGTAACCAATTCACACCATCATCAAATGACGTCCAAGAATGACAAAGTATTTTTCTACAATTTTTAATACGAGAGGGGGCACAAAAAACAAATTTATGGTCCATCCACATAAATATAACTATCTGGAGAGTAATAAATGTAACTTTCACTTCTTCTCACTCTCTTTTACTACTAGGATTGTTCTTCAAAAGTGAATTGTTGTATATATTCAAGTATTATCTATATTATGTACACGTTTACAACCAATGTCTCTATGCATATTTCTTGATGTATATTTCTCTATGTATATTGTTTATGTAAAATTCTCTATGTATATAGTGTTTAATATAATATTATTTTTGTAACGCACTTTACATTTGCCACAAATGTCAAAGTGCACAGTAAAAGCAGGTATATTCAATAAAACAGGTAAAAATAACACAAAAATAAAAACAAGACAGATTCAACAGATAAAATCAACAGATACTAATTATCTCTGTATATATCTGTACATATAATGAAATGTTTATAATAAGTACTGTACATGGAGTGCACAAACTCAAAATAAACAATACAAATGTTTTTTTTGTTTTGTTTTGGGGTTTTTTTAAGCAGGAATTAGGAGCAACTTTTTAACCCTGTATCACACTTATGTTACACTAGATAATATCTATCCTTTATTTAACCGGACAAAACCCCCAATGAGATTAAAAATGTGTTTTCTGAGAGTGACCTGGCCAAGAGAACAGCACAAACACAGTTATAACAAATATAAGCCTCATACACAGGAGGACGATTCCTCATTGACAGCCTGACTTTTACCATGTCATTCAGAGGTGTCAAACATGTGGCCCACGGGCAAAATCCAGCCCACCTAAGGGTCCAATCTGACCGGTGGGATGAATTTATAAAATGCAAAAATCACACTTAAGATATTAATCATTTTAGTTGAGGTTCCACATACAGACCAAATTAATCTCAAATGGGTCGAATGAGTAAAATACTTTTATGATAACCTATAAATACTCACAACTCCAAAACATTTTCTTTGTAAATGTAGGATCTGTATGCAATTTTACAGTATTTACACTAAAACTATCATTTCACCAAAAAAAAAGCAAATAACATGAATAAATATGAACATTTTGAAATGTCTTTGGTGCAGTTTTAAGAATATTCTGCCTGTTACTAAATATTTAGTGTTTTTGTAAATCCACTGTGGTCTGTAAGTTGTAATGCACATGTGTAAATGATAAACTGAAGCAGAATATTGTTAAAATTGCACTTATTTTTCTTAAGAAATTTCAGCTCTTTCTTGTCATTCACATTTAAAATGAAAGTTGGTCGATGAAAACATGTTGATCATATAATTTTACTTTTTTTTCACTCTAAAACATAGAGGAAGGTTTGGAGTTGACATTATTTATACATTATTATGTTATCATTTTACTGCCCTGGTCCACTTCAGATAAAATTTGGCTTAATGTGGACCCTGAACTAAAATAAGTTTAAAATCCATGATCTAATTATTCCTGCTCCAATCTCTGATGATGCGAGGTCAGTGAAGATAAATACAGATGAATAACAAATATAATGTATTTGTATTACAGTCGTGGAAAAACTACTAAACCACCCTATGTTTTCTTCAGTTTCTTGTTAATTTTAATGTTTGATACAACTCAACATAAATTGTTTTTAGACAAATATAATGATAACAACAAAAGTAGCTCATAAGAGTTTAATTTAAGAGCTGATATCTATCCATTTTCCATGGTTTTCTTGATAATAACCAAAATCACATCAGTTCTTACATCAATATCTATGGCATTGTACTGACAAAAACAGTGCTTTAAGTCATTCCATGTTTTCTTTTATGTCTGTTTTAGTCACATGATACACACAGGAGTAAGGACTTGATTGCATAACAATTGTTTTTGATTGCTTTTGATGGTCTAAAAAATTTTTTTCTGTGACTGTAGTTGCTCCTGCAGTACTTTACCTGCCCACCAGGGGCGCACCATCAACATTTTTAAAAATTTCTGACTTTCTATGCCACTGTTACTATAACTCCCTGCAGCCCAGAGTCATATTTTAGGAAAATATTTAACTTAAAGCTGGAAATATCAACTTCATGTTTGAACACCGATGCATTAGCCAGTCATTAAAGCACGTGACGGGGATTTCTTCAGTGCGTTACACTACGTATCCACACAACCTTTACTGCTGTAACTAAAATACAGCCTTGCAAATTTTGTCTGAAAGGTGTCACTGCTTACGATGGATGGGTCAGAGCTGTAAGTCAGACTCCAGCTCGTGCGTAACAGATCACTCCCTACCTCCTACCGCATGAGGAAAGCACAATTACCTGTTCTTGTCGAAGGATACAGGCCCTGTCAGCAGCACCTCGTGCATAATACATACCTGACATTCTGCTAACGTTACCTGCCACATGTAACCAGTCACACTGTAAAAGGTGTTTGTCTGCTCCCCCGCCACTCCAAATGCTAGATATTTAAAATTAATGGCTGTGATTAAGATACTTTAAAACCCACAAATGGTATATTTAAATATTAAGTCACATGTAATTAAGCAGGGAGAAATATTCATCCCCGTTGTTAGGGCAATTATAACAATTTCCATCAAGGGATTTCTCAGCTTGACTTTTGTTCTGAGCAATAGTGATTAACATTATAGTTAATTGAAGTCATTTTCTAAGACTTAGGGTATTTCTTATTCCCTGGCCTAAGAAGACAAAAAAAAAAAAAGCCCGAGCTGGACAGAGCGGAGACTTAACGGCATGATTTCCTCCTCTCGGGTTCCTTCCTGTGAGCATATTTAACTGTGAGTAGGGGGGTCATCCCCAGGTGGCTGAGGAGGTCAGTCTCCACTGTGGGAGCGGTGAATCAGTGGACAGTCGGAGATGAGGGCTCAGTGGGAAAACTCCACTCAGGTTAGCAGCCATTTCCGTCCATCGCTCCGGATGAAAAAAACCCAAGCTGATGGTGTGATGTCCACCTTGTTGGGTGATAACAACCTTGTTAGAAAACGCACCATGAGTTGTTTTTCTGCTCATCACACAGTCATTAAAACTATATCTTCTGATTGGACTATTAACTGGGCAGTGGGGGAAAAAAATCACCTTAACAGCGTGATAGATTAAATATAGTACGGGGAGTCTTGTTTGAGGAGACTTTCATCTGGCTATATAGATTCTGCATATGTTGACATGGAAACCACACTTTCAGATTTAGTCAAAGTTTTTCATATGGTATTCATAAGTTTCTAGTGCTCAAATTATGCTCGAAGGGTAATGTGGTCAAGGCAGCTATAATTTGAAGTGAATTTTAAGCAACTGCTGACATTGTCCATAAAACTGACATACAGCTCGGATGATAAGCTCTTCTCCATTGTTTGCCCAAAGCCAAAAATTGACAACTATTCTAAATCTGTTGACGTGAAGGAATGCTCCCGATATTAGAAAACTGCCCTCGAGCGGGAAAGTGTGCGAACTGGCGGCTCCCGAGCTGCCGCCGGACGCTGGAATCAAGACATAATTGTCCCGCGGTCTTCACACGACACAGTACAACTCCATTTCCAAATCTGTCTTAGTGTAAGTAATACGCCTGCATACTGTCATGAGTGACACGGGCCTCTTCTCTGCGGCGCCGTGACCCGTTTTAAAGATCAACGCCAGCCCGTGAGCATGCACCCAGCAGTTGTCCTCCCTCTGAATGTTATTACAGAGGGAAGCAAGGTCAGATTGCAGAGATGATGATACATGGGAAGCACTTTTGAAATAAGAAAGTCTTTTTTTTCGCTGCTGCGTCGCATATTGACCTTGGCATTTCTGACAATAGCATCCATCACACACATGAAACCTTTCCAACAGGCAACACTGGTCTGCTGAGCAGCCAAGTGAATCAGATTAAGGAATAACACCAGTAGATGGATGCCTGACGTCAAAGCGGCAGAGGGATCAGCCTCCCTGTTCCTTGTGCATTCCACTTCCTCTGCACCCCCCACCCCTCCTCTGCACCCCCCCCTGCCCGGCCTGGCTGGGTTATGTTTCTCTGATTTTGACACAAATGATTAACGGCTGCAAAATTACTTATGTTTTGATCGATACTACAGCACCGTCGCAGTAATTCAGAGCTTGTGGATGTAATTATCTGCGGACCAGGGTTCATCACTTGAGAAAAAGTTAGTTTTGTTTGTAAACTCGATTATTCAGGTGTAATCTAATAATTCTTCCCATACTTTTAGTAAATTAAGTTTGTTCTTTGTTAAACATTATCTTTATTACAACTTACAATTTACTGTAATATAAAAAGCTTGCCTTTAATAAAGTGAAACTCTGTACCTTTATGGGTTTTCCAGCTAGTCACTGCAGGACATCCCCTTACAGGACTAATGAAATACCCATTCATGCTACAAACCTTGTTTTCAAATATCGTGTATGTCTGGTTTCAATTTCCCTCAGCCATTAATGTTTACATTATTGTAAAATAAATATAAATGTCTCTAACAAAGAAACGCCTCTAATTCCAGGCAAAAAGCAGCATTTTTCTGGGCTTGAAACCACAAAAAATGTCAGTAATGTAAGAAAATAAATACCTCTGAATGAAAAAAAAACCCAAATGCTTTTATCTTAGAATTAATAACGGAAAAAACATGAACAGAATTAGTCATTGTTTAATGGATATGATGAAAAGCATATTAATATTTAAGCTGTTGTAGCAACGGGGTCTGCATCTTTAAGAGCGGTGATTTCTTACGGTAATATAATGAATGAGGAAAATAGTCTTTAAAAGCTGGAGTTTTAGTGAGAAATACAGTCTACGACGGGCCACAGCTTTGCACATTGTGCCAGCATGGAAAAAGACATTAACACAGTGCATGTCTGTGTGTATGTGCATGTGTGTACTTGTGTGTGTGTGTATATGTGTGTGTGTGTGTCAGAGTAGGGCTGCACTGAAGTGCTCAGCTGGGAGCATCCAGTCAGTGACCCCTGTCCTTCCAACTGTGTGGAGAGAACTCTTCAGTGTGTGTCTGTGTGAGTGTGTGTTTGCAGGACAGACACAGAAACAGAACGAGAGAGAGAGAGTGAGAGAGTGAGATAGGAGTGCAGGCCGGAGAACAGAGGAGCATTGTGCGGCGCTGAGCCTCCTATGGTCGGGTCTGAGCAGGTTGTCCACATGCTGCAGCTCACGTAATCCAGCCTGAGGAGAAGTCCTGAACCGCGGTGGCCTTTGCACTTTGCACTGACACGGGGCAAGGTGGCGCCTCGCTGTATCTGTCTGACGAGTCCAGGTTCAACTCACTCCCCGGGCCGTGGAGAAACCGCACACTCACTGTACGGAAAAAGCTGGTTCCCATTCATCATCCCGGACACGTAGCACCCCGGTTCTATGCACGTGAAAAAATAGATCTGAACACATTAATTACCGAGGGTTCACTAGTGTTCTGCAAATTTAATGAATTCAAATGGACAGTGTAAAAAATGATAAATGTAGAAATTAACCCTTTAACTGTTTGCTGGACCATATGGTTTAGTACATTTTGAGTCACTATAAACCAAACTGATCTGAACCTAATTGAGACAAGAATGATGGAAACCACTTAACACATTTGGACTGTTTTTGGTGAAAATATGAAAAATATGAATACTTTTTTGGTATATCATGGCATAAGAGGCCTCCTTGAGCATAATTATTTTACTTGATACCACAAAAAAACTGAAATTAAATATATATATATTTTTTAAACATGCTCAACCAAGTGGTTGATTTGTGTCGTTATGATAAGAGTACAAAAATTAAGCCAATACAAAATAATGGATTATTTATTAAAAATACAAAACATACATTTATCTATTGCTGCAAATATTAAACATTTAATGGTAGTACATCATGAATATGTTGAAAGAATTAACTTAGTAATTTTTGACACTTTCCAAATTAATATTAGTAAGTATGATTAAAAAAGAAAAAAAATCTAGAAATTACTCAC
>JAPTGZ010000014.1:21614295-21629475 GCA_029814645.1 Fowleria isostigma | reverse complement strand
TATGAGTGTGTGCATGAATGGGTGAATGTGAAGCTTGTATTGTAAAGCGCTTTGAGTACCATTAACGTGTAGAAAAGCGCTATATAAGTACAGACCATCTACCATATAAGTACAGACCATTTTAAGGACATTATCATTGGCTAAAATGCACGCCATCAATAAATGTCTAATATGTGCAGCTCAATGACGCCTTTGGTCGGATGTAAAGGTGAAGGAGGTGAAAGTCTTTTCAAAATAAAACAAACCGGCTGTGGATCAACCACAGTTAAATCGTTAAATGCCCTGACAATTATTTTCATCCATCAATCTTGTACTTTTTCACTTCCTTGCTTGCTATCCAACCAGATTTTGTTAAAATTGTATCCGTTCCAACCGCAAAAATTCTTTTTATTTTCTTTTTACCCGTCCCAACATGTTTTTGTGGATTACCGGGGGGTACCCAGTGTAGGACTCCCAACCTCCCTCCCCAATGAGCATGGGAACTTCTAAATAGGTCATATCTGATAACCATGAAAAGATGACAAACTGCATTTTACACCAATTATTTTTATGTATTAATAGGATTAATGGATCAACAGGTATTGAACATTAGATCATGCTTTTGGTCACTGGTGTATATTTGGGTCTTTATGGGTTAAATAATACCAGAGATAGTTAAACAGAAATGATCATTCTCCAGTGATCATCAACACTATAAAAGCACTACACAATTTATAATTCATTTGTTATCCCTTTTTATTTCAACAGTATGCATTGTTGACTTTATGATAAAAGAAATAAAGTTTTGTTAAGTCAAAATGACGTGAAACGAGAATACAAAATTACTTCCTGGCTCAATGCTGGTGACATCATACCACATCCTAAGCCTTTAGTGCCTGTGGTTTGACATGTGTAATTGAAAACACAGCCTTTTTCTGCATCTGCACTACATGGCTCATGTATTATGGACTCTGGTGTGTTTTATACATTATGGCCACTTTGAAACGTCATTTGGAAATAAACCCTCTCTCACCGAGACATGGGGGTTTTCTAGTCTCAGGTCTCGTGTGATGCTGTATCTTTTAATCTGGTCACTGAGGCTAATAAACACATGGAGTGCTCACCTAGGTCAGAACAATGGTATTTGGTAGCTCAACAGGAATGTCTGCGTGTCTAGAAGTCTATGGCTTCTAGGTATCAAAAGTGTGACTTCTGTGCCAGGGCTCCTTGTGGTTACATTAAAATTCTGATGCGTTCTACAGCTGGAAAACACTGGGCGGCACACTTCTATGTTTAGAGCTCCAGGCTGAGAAATGACTTACACATGAATAGGCTATGTGAAAATTCAATTGTAATGTACTTTCAGTGTTGGGATGGTCACTTTGGAAATGTATTCTGTTACAGATTACAGAATACATGCCCAAAAAAGTAATCTGCACTGTAATCGGTTACATTAATTTGAGTATAATCCGAATACTTGGATTACTTTTACATTTCACATGTATTCTGTTACAGATTACAGAATACATGCCCCAAAAAAGTAATCTGTACTGTAATCGGTTACATTACTCAATATGAGTATAATCTGAATACTTGGATTACTTTCACATTTTACATTTATTCTGTTACAGATTACAGAATACATGCCCCAAAAAAGTAATCTCTACTGTAGTCGGTTACATCACTCAATCTGAGTACAATCTGAATACTTGGATTACTTTCACATTTTATATTTATTCTGTTACAGATTACAGAATACATGCCCAAAAATAAGTAATCTGTACTGTAATCGGTCAGCCGGTGTAATCGGCTTGGATTACTTTTACATTTTCTTGAATTTTAATAAATGAATGTGGCAAATCACACTGTTTGTACTATGTTGTAAACAGAATGATTGTTGTGTGTTCTGTTTTAGAGCTGGATGAGTGTATTCAGTCTACGCCTCCTAAACACCTATGAACATGTGGTGTACTAGTACAACCAAAAGCAGCTTGTTTTGTCTGTTTATAGAAAAAGAGACAAGAAAAAAGTTCCAATATTCAAATATTCACATCTGTACTACTAGTCATATGTCCATATCTCTCTGTAATGTAAAGTACTGCCTGTATTTCCAAATGTGTTCTTTTTGCCCTGGCTCTGATCTGCCAGCTCTGGTCCCGACTCATTCCCACAACTTGCACTCAACACTAATCATCAAAATATTTATGCCGCATATTATATCAAGGGATTATGGGAAATACGTGGGAAACTGGAATTGTGAAATAACAGGAAAAAACCCCAGAAAGTAATCCATTAGTTTTTAAAAATGTAATTGTATTCTGATTGCCATGTTTTAAAATTGTAACTGTAATAGAATACAGTTACTCATATTTTGTATTGTAAGTACGTAATCCCGTTACATGTATTCTGTTACTCCCCAACAGTGTGTACTTTCCACTTATTGGTGTACAAAACGAGATGAACAGATATACTTGTGCATGAATCTCTCTTGTGTCAACATAGACGTGTAGATCTGTGGTCTTAAACCGTATTAGGTAATTGCCTGTCTGAAGCTAAACACTTAATCCAAGGAATTAGCATCGTCTTTATCATGTCAGGAGCGTGCCACATGCTGTGAAAGCAACATCGTAGTGAACTTTGGTTTAAATTATGGATCTGAGTCCTACTGATGAATATTATATGCATTTCTCTTCAATGCTGGACCGTGTCCTTGTCTTTTTAGTTTTTTTCTGGAGTGGAAAGCTGACATGTTGATTTACAAACCCACTGGCTTTCTCATTCCTCTCTGCTTACATATCACGTCAAGTTAGTGAGGTGCTTTATTATGGGGGAGACAAGCCTTTAATATACCGACTATTTCCACATCGTTTTGAAAATTCGACAACCTATCACCACTGATTTAGGTAACCCTGCATTTCTTGAGCAAATACAGCAAAATAATCCCCCCTAGGGTTTAATAAAGCTCTCTAAATCTTGAATTTCATAAAGATTCAGTAATCGCCCACTGTTGTCTGTGCTATAAATTTCCCTGTGTAACCTGCCTTAAAATGTTTTTACAACCTTCCCTTTTAGAGGAGGTTGCCGCTGCATGAGAAGGCTGTATTTTACCGTGAGTAGGGGCTCTGCTGTACAGTCTGGGCTGGCGGCGCACATCACTGTTAAAGGTTTCACACGGCTTAAGTGCCAAAGCCCGTCCATGAAAAGTAAATGCCCCAGAGTCTGTTAAACTAAGCACATCCCAACCGTTTTTTGCCGCTTTCCATGTACCCTGATATTGATGGATCTTGTTATTATTACAGATGGAGGATAAAGAGAATGTATATACTGAACTGTTTAAAGTCAAATCCACTTTTTAGATGGACTTTTCAGAAGGGTGCTCACACTAAAGCAAGTTTCCAGATTCAGAAAACTGCTCTCAAGAAGCAGAATTAGAGGGTATAAGGCAAAAATGTACCCTATTAACCCATGAAGCCCCAGTGCTACTTTTGTAGTAGTTCCCAAATGAATTTTTCCTCTATATGTCACCATTGTTAAGTGATTTATCACCATTTATTGTTATATTATATGCTTTATTTTGAGTTTTTTCAGTGTAAATCATGTATTTTCTCATATTTAATTTACTGATCATATAGATGTTCATAAAAACTCAGATTACAGTTGAGGGTTAATATATCAAAACAGAGAAAAGTGGAGGAAAAAGTGACTTTTTCAGCAAAATATATCATTAACTGAATGTCAAAACAAGTGTCTCCATCCACTGTCACTGATTCAACTCTATGGGTTTTACTGGTGAATCAATATTGTAGAATATTACGATGTTTCCATGATAAATACGGAGCCTCTGAACATCCAAATGTGTCATTTCTGATGACCACGAAAAGATGATGATCAGATATCAATTGCCATGTCATCGTTATTTTGTCGTATTTTTTTATTATTGACATTTAAATTGTTGAGTTATGCCAACCCCTCCCCAAAAAAAACAAACCAAAAAAATCAGCAAACTGCATTTTACACTAATTATTTACATGTAATGATAGGTTTATTGGATCAACAGGTATTAAACAGTTTACATCAATAGGTGGTTTTGGTCATCAGTAGCTGTTTGGGTCTTTAAGGGTTAACTGAACTCCATGCACTTTCCCTGGCCAGACACTTCCTTATACTTTTTTTTTCAACTTGGGGGAAAAAAAAATGCTTATTTATTTAGATGACCAAAATAGAAAGAAGAAGGGTTTGGGTTCAGTGTGTCGTGAAAGAGGAAAGATCCTGTTATCCTCATGTTCAAGACCAGGCCGCATTCCCATGACACCCCTCTCTGTTCTGTAAAAAATGCTTACTTAAGCTTCGCCCCAGCCAGCGAGTCAGAACTTTTGCTCATCCAAGTGTGAAAGTTTACCTAGACGGCTGAGCCCCATGTGGGAGGGAAAGAGGGAGAGGGAAAGACCACTGGGCGTCTGTGCCTTTCTTAGAGGAGAGTTATGGACTTACTGTACCGGCCTGCATTCCTTTCCTCCTGTGGCCTGTTTATACTGAGTGGACATGAGAACATGTTATGTTTGCACTGAATAGACACCCAATCTCCAAAATCATAGCCCACTAAAAGGCTCCGGTTTTGTCACGTGCGTCAGATATGGTCCATTGTTAGCATGAATGCAGCGTACACATTAGATAAAAACAAATCAAAGGTCTTGACAGTTGGCCTACAGTTCACCTTTGTCACCAGACAGGAAGGTAGATGTTGATGGAACTTATTAGCCTGTTAATCTGAAATACTTACAAAGGATCACAGTGTTACTAGTGTTCAAATTATCCTACCTCTGAGGTGAGGCTATTGCTGTGAAGGAATTTACCCTGCAGTGATGTTGGGTAGCATTAGCATGGTGGATTTTACTGCGGTCGCCCCTATTTCAATAATTCATCCCACCATGGTTTGATATTGAAATAAAAATATTTCCATAATTCTCAAGCTAACATATAAAGAATCGATTGTTGCGTTTGGCACAGTCGCTTCGACAAAGTACTTGTGTAAATCAAGACTTAGGGCATAGTTGGACGCCTGCAACTGGCAGCTCCTGGAGGTGAACTTGTTTAATGCTCCTGTACATTTTCACGCTTCTCTCAACTTTAATTTGATGTTTCAGGCCTTTCGATCTGATGTATGAATGTAGTATTGAAGGTAAAAGTTTATAGAATCGTGAAAGTGTTTGCAAGTCTTACTTGTTGTTTCCTTAGTTTATCTTTCTGTGTGCAGATTCTTACAAATATTATCTTGAGTGGTGCCAAAAATATTACACAAACTCCCCCAGGTTCAAGTGAACTATAGTGTTGCACCAATGAATCAGTTAAATTGATCCAAAATCGATTCTTAAAAGAATTGGCAATGAATTCGGCAATCGACTCGTTGGGTCTTGAGCACATTAGTATTGAGACATTCCTGCACCCTGGGTAATGTAACAGAGGTAGCCCTGTTTGGCCCAAAGGTAGTGCGCCATTTATGTAACAAAACTTGAATATGATGGGGAAAAAATGACGAAAATTCCAAGGTGCAGTACATTTAATTTGATAGCCTATAACCAGAGTTGGTTGAAGACTATAGCTTGTTAATCTCCAGCTATAACAACAGTATTGCTAGCCTAGCAGCATTATACATATACAATTCAATGAAAGGTAATTTTAGTCAAGATTGAAAGTCTTTTCAGGATATAAATTATACAATTCTTGTATAAATCATTTCATTGACCATATTAATATAATAGTTTTATGCAAGGCATTACAGTTTCTAGAGGCTCAAAAAAACATGACTACCTTTCTATCACATATCTCTATACGGCAATATTGTAGATACTGTGATAGGACCACTTTGAGGATATAAATGAATTTTAATATGAGAACAGGTTGTACCAATGAAGAACTTACTTGAGATAACAGCACTGAATCATTTACAGGTTGGAAAGACTGAGAAACCAGAAGTAACCAGGAGTGTCTCAGATATTAATGCTGTGGGATAAGGCTGGATGATATGTCAAAAAAACAGCTGTATTATTCTTATTATTTTTGACAGTTTTTCCATTTGTGATAGTGAGTCACAGTTTTAGCCAGAAAAGTCATTTCATCTGATGGTGAGGTGATTTTTACTTGAGTCTGTACCAAAAAAATACGTTCATTAACATCTGGAGAATATGATTTATTAGCAGGATGTCTCTATAGCAACAGAAACAGAAACCTTCATTTATAATCAGATATTAGTTGAACTTAATCCAAAAAATCACAGCTGTGCAACATCCAAGTTGCAGGTTTGATCAAATGTCGATCTGTTCAGTTCAACTCATGAAATATTACCCATGTAACTGTGGGCAGTATGTCTCAGACTGAGCAGGCCTTGAATGCTAAAACTGTTCCAGGATATTAGATGATTTGTGCCTACTAGACAGTGTGACCTCTTCCACGACCTGTAACGCGATAGTGTTGTTTTAGAGCAGAATGCAAAAATGTAGCTACAGTCTGTTGGTTCTAAAATATTGCGATGAGCCAATTTCAAAAGCTTTCCTAGTAAGCAGTGGAAAGAACTGAGAACAGAAGAAAACTCAGAGAAACCTGTCGACAACCCCCAAGTTGAACATGACATGAGCAGACAAATGACTCTTTCTTAAATTTGGCAGGTCATAATTCTCCCTGTTGCACTAAATGTTGTGAAGACAGTGCTGTAACATCCAGGTCAAGGTTCTCAGTCATAGTTCAAATGAGGCCACTCAAGAGTCTTTAGGGAGTTGTTTCCAGCAGGAATGTTGTATGGAAAACTATGAGAGAGACCTGCCGAAATGTGTAAAAGGAAAGTGCCTGTCTGGGTCTCTTTCAACGGGTTTAAGTCCTGAGGCGGTATTTTAATATGAGCTTTCTTGTTGGGATGCACTTCTGCGGTCTGCATGTTTACGACAGGACAACGGCGTGGTTCGATAAGGTCAGGGTAAAGTCACAGAGGCAACAGTGAGGTTAGACCTCCGTCTATTTCTTCCGGACAGGAAATGCCTCCCTGACATCACAGAGTTATGCAGGAACACAATGAAAGCACAAATGAGTTACAGTGAACGTGTCAGGTCCGTGTATAGTCAACTGAAATAGGTCATAGGCATCTTATTATCCAATCCAATCCAATCCAATCCAATCCAATCCAATCCAATCAATCCAATCCAACTTTATTAATAGAACACTTTAAAACAACCACAGACTGGAGCCCCAAGTGCTCTAGAGTAAAAAAAAAAGGAAGAACATCATCCAGTACCTAAAAGTCATAAAATACCCAAAGCATAGTAAATAAAACACATTCTGTGTGGTGTCAAAACTCACCTCCAAAAAAAGAGGTGAGTTTTGAGAAGAAACTGACAACATAAAAACAAATCCACTGGTGTTGAATTCTCAATTTGTTAAAAAAAAATAAAAATCTGTTCATTGACATTTTTTTTTAGTTGAATACATACAAATCACAAATTCAGTAAATAAACACAGATCCCCCCATACCCACCTTGCCCTCCACCCACCCAATGATCCCAGATCCTCTAAAGTAAAAGAGAATACAAAATATTGTAATAAAGAAGGAGTAATAGAACTAAGTACAACATCTAAATAGAATTATAGTAATAATAAAATTAATTCATTTATTCATTCATTTTCTGAACCCGCTTTATCCTCACCAGGGTCACAGAGGTCGCTTGGAGCCTATCCCAGCTACTTAAGGGTGAAGGTGGGGTGCAACCTGGACATTTCGCGAGTTTATTGCAGGGCTAATAAAATTAATAATAATGATAAAAAATGAATAAATGGGCAAGTAAATCACATAAAATACAAAAATGTGGCAAATGAAATAAATAAATAAACACAGCATTGGTTTAACTTACCAGTTTTCACCAGAATATGCAGGAATATACAAATATACTCTACTAGTCCTGGTTTATCACATCAGTAATGTTGTTGAAATAAGGCAGAAAAGGCATCCAAACCATATTAAATTTGTCCATTAAATTCTCAATTTAAATGAATATTAATAGTAAATTTAGTCTATTGGGAAGAGGACTAGAGGACACATGTGCTGACAGTATTATTTAATACAAAACCGTATTAAGCTAAAACCTTCTGGACACAAGATGTGATGTCAAATCCTTTGTGGAAGCTTCTTGCAGACTTTCCTTGTAAAAATTGATTCCCCGTAGCAAAATAAGTGATTTATTGCCCTCATTTCAGCCAGGAGCAGTTTCATAAATACACGTTTTACATTCTGCTTACCTAATTGTTTTCACCCAGACTTCAACTTTGCCAGTCCAACAGTCAGATGTAAGGAAATGGGAACCGTGTAAAGCCCTGTTACTATAAAATCACTTGTTTTATAGATCTACATGGAAAATGTGTTTCCCAGATGTGGGAGACACCATTCCCTCCATGCACTATGCACCATCTATCTCTCAGCCAAGCACCAGCGGAACAAGAACAGGGACACACCTGTGCTCAGAATGGGTTCCCCTGTCCTCTGTGCACTGCATATTTGTTCCGAAGCCCAGTTTTTTTTCTGCATGTCATCTAATGCCGTTCAGTTAGAGGCAGACAGGGAACCATTTCCAACCTGTTAAAGAGACCCTGTCAGAGAGCTGGAACTGCTATCGACAAGACTGCAGACTAGGCGAGGATGAGAGAACGGCTGTGTCACAGTGACAGGAAATGGAAGAAAAACGGCTGCGAGGAGTTCATTTACGGATGGGAGGCCAGCGATCTGGATTACTCACAAATAAAGGGTCCAAGTGGGATCAAGGCTATTATGTTGCCTCAGGCTTAGCTCAGTTTATCCAGTATTCCAGTGAGGTTCCAGTACATACAAGTACAAATCAAATACATTCATGTCCAACATTTAGTACCTACAATATTCTTTATGTCCAACATGACCCCTTCACTGCACCACTAGGACTATAAACTAATACAGGCTTACCACAAGGTCTTAAAAAGTTCTAAATGTCTTAAATTTACAAATCTTAAGCGATATTAAATTTGATGGGGTAGGTCTTAAGTTATCTTACCATGAACTTGCTGGCTGTATTGTGTTTAAATGTGTCTGGGAAATAAAGAAAGTAACATTAATCAGTTACACCCGTTCCAACCTGACAATTTATATTGAAATTAGAAACCGATTATCTCTAACTTTGCAAACCCCAGTGAGAAATGACTTGGAACAGTGGGAATCAAGATGTTGGAGTAAATAAATACATTTTCCTAAATTCTACAAGTCATACATTTTTTTGCCTTCATGGCTGTGAAATAAGCTATAAAATGGGGATTCAGTTCTGTCTTAGTAGTCTTAAAATAGTCTTAAAAAGTCAACTAAAACTTGTAGAAATCTGTAGGAACTCTGTAATACTAAAACAGATCTTTAGCATCATTAGGTAAATATTCTATAATGACTTTTCAACATAATGTAATTCAAAGGGTTTGAGAGGTCATGAACTTCTGCAGACTGTACAAAGTCTACCCACGACACAGATTTCGGCATTTTTTGTCAGTTAGAGGTTGAGTTTTTTGCAAGAAGAATGAGGATTTGATTAAACCACTAGCATTAGTTCGATGCCTGACAATCACTGATAAATGATGTGTATAAAAATGAAACACTCTTCTGGGATATGAAGTGGATACATATAATTTTGGTTTCTGATTTTGATTCAACATTCCCCTTTATGCATCCGTGGTGAATTTTCGGTAACCACTTCATAAACATATTATTGGTACCTGAAACGTGATACTTCGGCTTTAATCTTTATGTGCACGATGAGGTTTGTGCTGCTGCCAACAAAAGAAATAGTGAAACGAGTTCAGCCTAAAAGCAGATTTGCATAAAAATGAAACTATCTAAATTATAGTGAGCTTTGTACTACTATGATGGAATACCAGCTGTTTAATTTTTGTTCTGGAGCTCAGACTTTTTAAGTCCTTCATATGTGGTCTTCCAAAGTGTGCTTGCCAATGTCCAATAAATAATTTACAAGGGTCTAGTGGAACATAGTGTTGAATATTAAATATAAAGCAGATTGGTTGTCAAAACATTAAAAGCAGGATTAATACTAAAGTAGTCCAATAAAACAAAATTAAAGCACTATTAGTTTTTTGTTGGCGTGTTTGTCTACTGGTGCAGAACATAGTTTGTTCAGTCGGACGACAAATTCCTATCACTAGCTTTCAGAGACTGTGTGGAGCCAAAACTAAACATCCTTCTTTTACCTCACAATCACAAACTGCAGCCTTTCTAACCAAGGATTTCCACTGTTGGTTTGATAATATATGTATATATATATATATATATATAATAGAACAAATGGAATCTAGCTCAGTGGGTGTAGTCCACCTCCACGGAACATCACGAGGCTGTGGTGCTAATTTGTATTTGGTCTAACCCTTTCTCAACCTCAGCCTTCAGCGCTCATGGCCACTGGAAATGTCCTGGAGTTATGTGGGAGATCTTTTAACCCAAAAAACCTTCTATAAAAATACTCCTCTGTTTTTGCATCAAATTAAAACTCGAGTAAATGCGGCTGTTTAAGATGTAGGTTTAAGCCAACCCAAATAGTTCTAGCTTCAATTTCTGAGCTGTAAATTTAGAGCTTAAGTATATTTTCTTCAGCTACAAGACCGTATCTATACATCCCTATAATTTGTCCACCCAGCAGATATGTGATGACTCTATGGAGATTGTAGTTTTTCTTTTTTTTTTTTTTTTTCAGAGAAACTGCTCGTCCTAACTGTTGCGACAGAGGAGACAGATGGCTTCCGCCGCTTTATGCAATCTGCAAAATATTTTAACTACAATGTGAAGGTAAGAATGTCGTCGAATACACTGCACCGTGCACATACACACAACAGCCAAGTACTTAAACACGCTCTTTAAGATGGATTAGACTGATTAAAGTAAATTAAAAGCAGAAAGCTGTGAGTCCATCCATCTTATTAGGACACTCTTCTGTGTGGCCCAGAGTTCTTCTATATTATATTTTGAGCCAACAGTAAAAAAAAAAAATGTTGGCTTGATCCCTTTATTTCTCCTGAATTCGTACCCTTCTCACATGTTTGTGCTTCTCTGGTTGTCTATTTGATCCAACTGCAACAGTCTGAGTCATTCCTCCAAACCTCTGTTAGCCTTCGCAGGGCTTTACTCCAAAGTTCCCTGGAAGAAATCTTTTTAAATTGTGTGTAATGATTACAAACTCCTGCTAGATTTTGCTGGTTTCTATTGATCCTATGGGCTAGATTTATACCATACCTACATAGAAATCTTTATGAGGCCACATAAATGAATGAAAAGTTTATGTCAGATGGGATGAAAACCCTGGACACTGGACAGACTCACATACGCACCGTCATACATACTCCCCTGATACATACAGTACCATGCAAAAGTGCTGGGCTGACATTAGGTTTGTTGGTTTTAGTAAAGTTAGAATGACCACACAAAAACAATAAAGTTGAGTAAAGTTAGAATGACCACACATATACATTTCTCATTCTTTGATTTAAATAAAAACAAAAGTTTCAGGGGAAAAAAAACAGCCTCTATAAATCAAAGTGGTTGTATTTAATGTGACTTCCCTTTGCATTTAACATATTTTTAACCCTTTTGTTCAGACAATATATTATTTTTGCATTAATTTTTTTTATGTTTTATGACAGGTTTCATTCAACACATATTAGATGTTTCTAGCTCAAGGTTTCTGCGGGTCATTAAAAATCATTAAAAGTCATTAAATTGATTTTGTGAAAATGAAGGCCTTAAATTGCATTAAAAAGCATTATTTTAATGTCTAGAGGCATTAAAAAAATTAAGTACACTTGATGGAAAAAACATTGTTATTCAAATGTATTTTGATTATATAAACATTTAATAATTTTGATTGGAAGTGTAGTGTGATGATTGACAGGTGGAAACATTTGGCTATTGTTTATGGCCGGTGCACAGACTCACAACATTGGATGCTTAGAATGCAATGTGCCGTGAGTGTGCTCATGCTAAAACAAAAGACTGAAGGGAATATTAGCAAATGTCGCACAAATGGTAAAATGCAAGTTTCAAGTGGTTTGAGGAAGAACTATTCAGAACCTGGTTAAAGTCCTCGACGGTAAACCTGGAGAGGCATTTTGCAGGGTGTGTAAAAATATCTTCAAACTTTGCACAATGGGCGTCAGTGTGGTGAAATTACACATGCTGTCAGAGTCACAAGTCACTGATGAAAAGTGAGCAGCAGTTAACTGGGCCAAATTTCTTTGCCGTGACCAGAAATGCAACTTCTGCTGCTACACCACACCTGCCGCTACAGCGACCACCTCCAGCAGAACTGTGACAAGGGCAATATATACACCATATTGCCAAAAGTATTCGCTCACCTGCTGTGACTTGCATATGAACTTAAGTGACATCCCATTCTTAATCCATAGGGTTTAATATGACGGCGGTCCACTCTTTGCAGCTATAACAGCTTCAGCTCTTTTGGAAAGGCTTTCCACAAGGTTTATGGGAATTTTTGACCGTTCCTCCAGAAGCGCATTTGTGAGATCACACACTGATGTTAGACAAGAAGGTCTGGCTGTCAGTCTCCACTTTAATTCATCCCAAAGCTGTTTTATGGGGTTGAGGTCAGGACTCTGTGCAGGCCAGTCCAGTTCACCCACACCAAACTGTCTTATCCATGTCTTTATGCACTGGTGCACAGTCATGTTGGAACAGGAGGGGGCCATCCCCAAATGTTTCCCACAAAAAGAGGAGCATGAAATTGTCCAAAATCTCTTACTTTGGTACACCATGAGATTTTGGACAATTTCATGCTCCTAACTTAGCCGTCATATTAAACAATATGGATTAAGAATGAGATGTCACTTAAGTTCATATGTGAGTCACGGCAGGTCAGCGAATACTTTTGGCAATATAGTGTATATATATTTAACCGTATCTGCAGTTGGCCATGGGCATTAAATATGTTTAAAATAACATTAAAAAGCATTATATTAGATCTACTGATACCTGCAGAAACCCTGTAACTGTTTGTGCTGCTTCTTGTTATGAGGTCAGGGGTCACACTGAATAATGACTTTCAACTTTAGAACCCATTTAGTGCAACTTCTTGTACAACTTTTAAGGATGTGCACATATTTCCTGTATTTTCATGTTGTATCCAAAGAAAAGAAAATGAGAAATGTATGTATGTATGCTCATTTCAACCCCACGAAAATAACAAAGCTTTTGCCCAGTTCTGTACAATGTCAAAATGTTACAGGTACAGACATAATACAAAGGTGTGTGTTTATGAGTCACACAGTCGAATATCACAGCACAAACAATTCAAGCATTTAGCATTTATCTTCAGATATTTAAACTCTTGAAGTACTGAGTATTGTTAACAGTTTTTATGTTTGACAAAGTGACAGAACAACAGCAGGAATTTTCCACAACACACAACACAATTATTATAAATAAATTAAATTCTGTCAACTGTGACATCAGGTGAAGTGTTTGTATTGACAACGTAACTTTACCAAAGAACTGATTTTCAGATGCTAGTTTATTAATTCTTACAACTACACGGTTCTAGTTATACTGTGAAGAAAAGTACACAGACTGGGCGAAAAAGAGTTTCCATACACTAATATTGAATTGCACAGCCGTAGGTTTCACCAGGACATGCATTCATCATGGCAGTGTTTTGATAATCACTGCAATGTTAGTTAGGGTTAGAACATTTATTTATTTCCTTAAAACATAAACATCTATTTCCATCCAATAGTTGCATTAATTTTCCACCAGGATCTGGTATTGATGATGGAAGAGTCCAACCACTGAATAAAACCCAAATACTCTCAGTGTGGTTCAGGTCTGGACTTGGTGATGGAAAATCCATTTGTCAAAATGATGTCTTATGCTCCCTGAACCACTTTCACAATTTGAGCATGATGAATTCCGGTGTTGTCATCTTGGAATATGTCTGTCATCAAGGAAGAAAAAATACATGAATGTTTAAATCTGGTCATTCAGTATATTCAAGTTCAGCTATGACCGTCTCATGGACACATAACGTTACTGAACCAACCCTAGATCATAACACTGCCCCCATAGGTTTATACAGGAGGCACTAGGCATGATGGGTAATCACTTCACCCACCTCTCTGGAGCAGGGTCAATCTGAACTCATCAGACCATGTGACCTTTTTCTATTTAAACACAGTCCAGTCATCATTTTCTTTACCAAACTGAAGCCTTTCTTTCATATCAGCTTCTCTAAGTGGTTCTGCAAAGGTCAGTCAGTTTAGTCCCCATCCACTGGGTTCCATTCATGTTGTACATGTGGAAATATGTTCTTACTTTCACTATTAAATATAGATTTCCAACAATTTTTTTTTTTTTTTTGCAATTTGATTTCATCAAATGTTTAACATTTTTTTCCAACCACATGTCTTCCTCAAGGATAATGGTTCAACACTATCCTTCCAAGTTTTAACCCAATTTCAGTAGTTTCAGCAATAGCCTTAGCTGTTTTCTTCTTCCAGCTTCATTCAGGCCAAACATTGGACAGTTTGAAAAAGAGTCATATCTTTTCCACAAACATGTGATAAGTCTCCTGACATGGTTGTTAGAGAAACAAGGAGCTCCTCACTGCATCATTGAGGGTTTAAGAACTTTGCAGCTGAAGCATATTAATCACTGCAGTAATTATCCAGTGGAATCCTCCTACCTATTTGCTTAGTTAAACCCAGGTTTTTTTTGGCCAGGCTGTGTGTGTGCAGAGTTTACTCAGTAGATCAGGGAATGTGGCCCATGCTGATGGAAACAAAGCAAGTCAGACACTCGACTTACAAAGCTGTGAATGATGGTGGTAATATCTGGTAAAACCACGTTGGCTGTTATCAACTTAGTGGAGGGGTAGTGCACATGCCAAACAAGAACCCCCAAGAGTCTGGGTTAGATCCAGGAGTAGAGGTGGAGCTCAGTATTTTTTTTACTGTTTCTTTTGTTTATATAATTGCAGTTTAAAATGTGTTAGACCAGTCCAGAGAAAAACAAAACAAAACAAAACAAACACATACACCCTCCCCACATGCACACATACATTCAGACTTAGTCAAATGTATACAGTATTGTGAACACTATTACTATAATCAAAACCACCAGTGATAGTACTACTAATA
>JAPTGZ010000014.1:21585490-21611257 GCA_029814645.1 Fowleria isostigma | reverse complement strand
AGACACCCAGACACACAGACAAACTTGCTACTAGAAGAGGCATATTTTTAGTTTTTATAGACTGTGGGGAAATGGTGTCACCAACATAAATGAGCTGCTCCACTGTAATGACTTCACACCTCAAAGTGGTAAAATCCCCAAAAACATTAGGACTTTCCACATCCTAAAATATCTGCCCTTTGAATAACACCATGCTCTTCCACTTGTCACCACAATACCTACAGTCTGTCAGCGGTTAGGCAATTTCCCCTCTGTCAAACATCTCTATGGGTCTTATTTGCATCAACAGCTTATGTGTTTAAGCTTGTAACGTCTACCTGGGCTCAACCCTAAAAAATGTCCACTGTTTACCTTTAGATCTGTATCTGTCTAAAGCATGTCCAAGCAGAGTGCGTGTCAAATATAAGGGAAAATGCACTTGTTAAAGAACAAGTCTGAAGGGTGGTTCCTAAAGAGCTGCTGATGATAATGATCTCATATTTACTTTTTTTCCTTTTAGCTATGATCTTATCTTTGCTGGAGGACCAGAAGAAATACTCAGGAAGTTCCAACAAGCAAATAACAAAGTCATTTTTGCTGCAGAGGGGCTGATATGGCCTGATAAGCGACTAGCTGACAAGTACCCCTCAATCCGAAGCGGCAAGCGCTACCTCAACTCTGGAGGTGGGTTCTCAAAATGCAAACACAATAAATTAAAACTCTTCACCAGATAAAAGGCTCAGTCGTCAAACATCGACTGGCGCATTACAGTAGAAACACTTCACTGTAGATAACAGCGAAAATAAGATTAATCTACAATATCACAAAAAAAAATGTCACTCCTTTCTATAAACTGGCATTGAGAAATATTCTATTTTTGTTTGGGTGCCAGTAGTATTTTGAAACTTGGGTGGAAACCCATAGCGTCTTTTGGTATGTATGAGTATATACATTCCACCATCAGCTGTCAGACTGATGACTTGCAGACCTTTTTCAGGGTGTTAAGCAACTCTGCAGTCTCACCGTTAAAGAGGTGGACCACTGTTAATGAACAGCAGCACGCTGGTTCAGCTTTGAAAAGGGAGCTCTATTATTATTTCTTTTTATTATTATCTCCCAGTGTAAACTAACCCTCAGTGGTATTTCCTGTCCAAAGGAAAAGGAGGGGTGAGTCTGTCACTGGAAATTTCACCGCAGACCATGTTCCTTTTTGGCCTTTTCTACATTTTTTCTCTCTGTCCTTTTCAGGGTCTGTCAAGTCTGACAAATCTTGACATTTATAGTCTATTCTATATTACTTCTAGACTACACGTGGTGATTCAAAGCAAACATCCCATGGATGACAACAAGATGAGACGTTCTTGAGGAAAGAGTATTGAAAATACGGGGTCATTTGTTAAAGACAGGGCCAGTGTGTTCTGTTCAGACTCCAAACTGCATGGCCAGCTGCATCCTGCCATTCCTTCAGGACACTGAATTACTGCTTTCCTTGTGGTCATCAGTTGGTCTGACCTCCCATATAGGAGCCTAGCGTTCTCAGTCTGATTAGAGACTGTTTTTAGCATTCATTGTCATTGACATGACATGTGGATTTGTCTTGGCCCCCCGAATGTGCCGCAGTTTGTGTAAAATTGCAGGTTTTGTTTGTGCTCATATGACGGCCGCCCTGAGTAACCATTGAGATGTGTCTTATAGCAACTGGACACATGCTGCGTCTCAGAGATCAAGATAGAGGACGTCTCTGTTTTGTATTGTTGTGGGTGTTTATTATAGCAAACACATAAAAGGTCACTCACTAACCAAACTAAGTATGATTTATGTCAAAAGAAAAGATTCCTGGAAGTTGAGGAAAGGATGTGTTATACTTCCAAGTTGTATTGTTATATGCTTTACTGCTTGAAACAGTAGATGGGTTTCCATGATCCTCACAAATACGCAAAATGTAAATTCTGCAAAAGGAAATTGGTAGTGGAAACACAGAAATGTTGCAAAAACTGTCAAAGATTGCAAAAAAATTTTTACACTCTCATGGAGTGGTTTTTGAGATGTTTTGATATAGAAGTATTTCGTAAAACTGTCATAGAAACACATTTTGCGCATCTTCACTAATCACAGGCATGACAAGTCCGGTGCCATGAAAGGCTCAATAGCAGAACAGGTCATTAAATGTTACCGCGGTCATTTGGATATTCTGGATCCACAACTTGTTGGTGAATTCTTTACAGTTCTCTCCCAGAAGTCCATTCTGCGAGGCCGCTGCCAAGTACTTTGCCTTGGGACGCGCCTGCAGAGTGCTGGGAGTTACACATGGACGCACCCCTCTATCTCTCTCTCTGTGAGAAATTCATCATATCGCGAGACGGGTAGACAGGATTTTACAAGACTCGTGCATCACAAACCAAACACTTATCAATGGGAACAAGTAGCAATTATACTTTGTCAAGACAGTAGAAATATTACTTTTATTTTGTGCAAAACTGTAATGGAAACCCAGTTATTGTCAACAGTATGCTGTTTACCATATTCTGCAGAAAAGCAGCGTCAAACAGTATTTTCCCAAGAGGACTAGGTCAGAAAGTCACGCACTTTCAGTAAATTCTGGCATCGGCTGATTTCAAAGCCATGATTTTGTGGATAAGCTACCGTCAATATGATTTGCATAAAATGCCATGACTTTCTTTGAACGTTTTCTCGGTCCTGCCATTTAGATTATGTCATGTCTATCCAGTGACTTGTTTACAGTGTCTGAGGCTTTTTTGTAAATGATGGGATGCAAAAGAGCACACACCAACAACATAGCCAAACCCTGCAATCTGCCACTGTGGTCAGTAACTTTCAGCAAGAGAAGAAAAAAAGGGGAGACAGGAATACTGGAGTTGAGATTGTCATGAGAATATATACATTTGGAGGGAGTCAGAGTTTCTAGCATGGTGCTGCAAAAGTTCAGCTAATACTGAGCTGCTGCACATTTCCAGCCTTCAGATTACAGACTTTTTACTGCCCATTATTACGTTCCTGTCTTTCTGTAAATGGTAAAATACGTCCCAGCCCTGTACTTGTGTGCTTGGGATCATTGCCAAAAATCACACTTTTTTAACTGAGGAGCCAAGAGACGTAATTGACACCAACAGTCAGCCAGCTGTATATTACCTTGTAAATGTCTAGTCTGTACTTTACTGCTAGAAGTGCGTTTCACACTTTTTTTTTCTACATGTAGGTATTATCGGCTACGCCCCATACATTAACAGAATTGTTTCACAGTGGAACCTCCATGACAATGATGATGATCAGCTCTTCTACACCAAAATATACCTGGATCCACTACAGCGAGTAAGTATCTGTGACGTACTAAACTTCAGGGCAGTGGGTGTACAATTACTGCTATAGTCATGGAAAAAAATATTAGACCATCAAAAATCAAAAACAATGGTTATGCAGTCAAGTACTAACTCCTGTGTGCATCATGTAACATGGAATGCCTAAAACTTCCGTTTTTGCCAGCACAATGCCATAGCTATTGATGTAAGAACTTATTTGATTTTGGTTATTGTCAAGAAAACCATGGAAAATGGATAGATATCAGCTCTGAACTTAAACTCTTCTGAGCTATTTTAAATGTACCTTTAGTTGTACCAGGCATTAAAATGAACAATAAATTGAAGAAAACTCAGGGTGGTCCAATATTATTTTCTGCGACTGTATGGTTCAGTGAAGTACTTCTTAACATGAGGAAAAGGGTTAGAAAGTATACATGATTGACTATTGTTTTCATGTTTTGTAGCAAACTCTCAATATGACTTTGGACCACAAGTGCCAGATTTTCCAGAACTTGAACGGAGCTGTTGGTGAGAAATCAGATATTTGATTTTATAATTAAATCTCCTGTTCATCTGTCTCTTATTTTAGAAACATTCGTTTTAACGCTGAGTTTTATGCTGGGCTTTTTCAGGAACAGAGAGCAAATTCCACCTGATGGATTAAAACCAACATGTGATTGCATGCTTTAGAATTAGAGATGTACTGTTTAAAGGAGAGATATTTTGCTTTTTAAACAAAATTATGCATTTTAAAACATTTCCCTGTGGCCAACATGAAATGTAAATGCTTTGCTTGGGTCTGAATTATTCATTAATTCAACTCCACAGGTCCATCTTCAACCCTATTTCTGAGTAATGACAGGAGAACAATTGTTTTGAGTATTGGCCCTTTAAATGCAAATGTGCCACTTGACACCCCACCCCTTCCAGGTTGTTGACAGTGCTTGTCTAAACCTGTTCAGCCACTTGTGTTTGTTAATACAACCTACAACTGAACATTTTAGGTAATCAGGTTGTAGTTTGGACATATTTTCAGTATGGACTACAACCGCTGCTGCTGACAAACAATTATGGTGTGCTTGGAGAAATGTTCACAGGAAGTCTTGACCTTATACGTACAAATGTTGTGACATAACTAGTTATAGACGTAACAAACTAAGAATGAATTTAAATGGGTTGTAGAAATCCCTCTGACTTTTGCCAAAATGAATATAAAGATAGCTCTGCAGCACGTGGAGGGTTCACATCCAGACTTTATAAACTATTAGGGTCCAAAATATGACCCCTTTAATAAGTATGAAACAATAATACTTCCTGATGTTGCAACGAACCATCATGACCTGATCTGAAACATCTTTATTTTCTCTCTTTGCAGACGAGGTGCTTCTCAAGTTCGGAACAGACCGAGTGAGAGTTAGAAACACTGCCTATGACTCTTTACCTGTGGTTGTCCACGGCAACGGAAATACCAAAGTGAGTATGAAATGATGCCCTCAGGCGTGTTGTATTTTTATAGTCTACTTACGGTACAGTGGAGATTCCTCTGAGCTAATCACCTTCATCTACAATACTTGTCTGGGTCTGAATTACTGACCTGCTTTTCAAAGACATCCCTGAGGCGTACAGCTTTGAGATTCTGTATCCACTAAGGTCACTGAAGACTGTTTGGTGGTGATTAAAGCTACGCACATTCACACAGGAGTTTGAGGAAAACATATGGAGGAGAGTTGGCAAAAACTAAGCTGTAATACTGGTATCCATTGTTCCTTGTGATACTTGCCAGTAACCCTGGCTGGCTCATTATTCAATGGATCAGAGGAGTCTCGCCAAAATGAGCCTAGAATTCTCCTGCATCCTCCATTTTCTCTGCACCACGACTCTCTGAACGTTAGAATGACAGACTCAGCAAACAGGATATCCGTATGATATTGCAGTCATTATCTGGACTTATTTCCTGGTATTTTCCTTCCCTTACCCCTTCAGTCTCGCTCTGCCACCAGCCGCCTGTCTCTGGTCTAACTTGGTAATGAACCAAACCAAACTGTTGAGTCAATCCTCCCAGAAGCCTCGACACAGGAGAAGCTCTGAGTGTGGATCATTGAAAATAGGTCCATAGCCGTGGTTTCTACCGTTGGAGCTTCCCAACTGGATATCTGAATATAGATGTCTAATTTTCCAGCTATCACGGCAAACTTAATTTGCAGGCCTGATCTTAATGTTAATATTTGCAATAGACTTTGTTTCTTTTGGGTTCAGTCTGAGCTCAGAGCCTTATGTCTTGAATGTTTTTTTTTACTCTGAAATGAATCTTCTGTCCCACACATACTTCCCACTATTCTTACAGATGTACTTGAACTACTTGGCCAACTATGTCCCCAATGCGTGGAACTATGAACACGGCTGCAGCCACTGTGATGATGACCTTATGGAACTGTCTCAGTTAAAAGTAAGTGCTTCAGATTGAGTCATTTTATTTCTATTTGCTACTCCCCATATTCCATTTTTAAAATTCTTACAGCATGTGGAAAGTTTAGCCACCTCCCTGTGGACATAGGAAAAGATCAAGTGCAGTCAAGGCTTCAAAAGTGAACCATCCATCTATCAATGCCTGTCTAGACAGTAGGAGTGGTGCCCAGCTTGTCCAGTTTCACCAGATAAGCAAGACTGCTGGTAGCGTGTACACTCCCATTCCAACAATAACAGGTTTCGGGCCCGCTGGTCCTTTTGGACCCTTTTGAAAGAGCACAAGTGCCAGGGAAACTACTTGGGGAAGAGGAAGCACTGCACTGCTGTGGTGCAGGATATGGCTTCTGGGGTTTTCAGAAGGGCTCATTTAAAGGGGTGTCACTGTCGACCAGGCTGCGTTTTAGTGGGCTCCTCAGTATGGGTTTATCCACAACAGTAAGTTATAGTGGTTACGCTGAAAATTTGTCACAGAGTTCAGCCAAGGCTGGGGATGTATAGACAGCAGGAATGGTAGGCAATAGGAAATATCTCAGGCTGTGTGGCTACATCTGTCAACAAACTCAACAGACTTTGTTTCTCTCACAAAACTGAAGCCATGAGCCTCAGTCAATAATTCTATTATTGTTGTGAATATGGGTTGCATCCACTTTATGCAATATGCAGGCACAGCTGGATTAATCAGTGTGTCTGATAATGAAAGACAGGAAATAAAGGAGCTGCCTTAAGTTCAGGAAGTAGTGGGGCAGTGCATAGAGACCATTAGAGTTGAGATGCTTTTGGTCACCAGTGGCTGTTTGGGTCTTTGGGTTAATAGAGATTTTTTTTTTTTTTATCTCAAAAATATGATGTAACTTTTTATTATTATCATTATCATTATTTACCCATAAAGATCCAAATCTCCACTGGAAACCAAAACCATCTACTGATCTAAAATATTTAATATTTCATTATGCAATTAGTGTAATTTAGATAAGACCAGTGGATTCAGTGGATTCATAGGCCCAGAAAACATGGGGTTACACGCCAAGATTACTTGGCTAGGTCAAACAATGAAGAAGTTAGGATATTTTAAGGGATTGTTACCGATCTTGGACACCATCTTGAAAATGACAATTCTCCTGGGCAAACTTTTAGTATGTTATTAAGGACACCTAATACAACAAAAAACAGCCAAGAAACCTTTTGTTAGAATTGTTCTAGTGTTAGGTGTTTGTTTTTTATTCATATATGCAGCTGCTTACAACTAATCAACACAGTGGGAAATCACTGACAGGGTCCTAATGCTGTATGTTAGTGTTTCTCAACTTTTTTTTTAACAAAGGCCCACTAATGGCATCATGAGACTCCTGCTGTGCCCCCATCCCCAAAAATTTTTGAACTGGGGGTGCTTTTGGGTTGGGGGGGTACGTTATTCTAAAGGTAACACGACAAACCTGTATGTGGAGGACGTGGTGGGTTATATAACTCTATAGATAAAGCTCCCTCACCTTTTCATTTCCCATTTACTGTCCCAAAAAACACATTTGCAACCAGGAGGGTGAGTGGGTGGGTGAGTGGGTGGGGTACGTGCCTCTGTTACACGTCAGAGCTTACATGGAGTCTTTAATGCCCCATTGAGTAACACTAATAGTCAAACCGCTTGTATTTTGACATTTCTGCTGCATTTCTTTTGTACTAATAGCCAGTGAGTCTGTTATTTTTCATGATTTTTTCCTCTCCTGTCCTGTGCTCACCCCCCGCCCCCACTCCACTCCCCCATTTGTGAACCACTGCTCTGTGTCATTATAGTGTCACAGTGTTTAATCTCTAGAGTTCCTGTGATCCCATAGGTTCCATGAACTTCAATAGTTCAACTAGAGCTCACACAACACAAACCCAGCTGCATCAAAGACACTTCTTGAAAGTTTGCACTGACCTTTCACAGTGAATACAGACAAACACAGCTCCTGAAAGCATTTCATTCCTCTGTGCCACTCGGTGTGTTTGGGAGGGAGACTTCTAAAGATCAGGTCATTTGGAAACACTGGTCATGCTGTGTCCCGGCTTTTCTAGCGGGGGTCGACCTCAGCCATTGGTAGTCCTGCTTTCTTTATTCTTTGTATATTTTGGTTTCATGATTGAGTTTGGGGCTTTCACAGGGCTTGTTGACATTAACACACAGAGGCCCAATAACATTCAGACAAAATCCACTTCATAATGTGTTTTGCTCTTATGTGCTTCAGTAAATCTTTGGTTCTACCTTTCTCTGTCCTTTTTGACATTCTTCTTCCAAATATCCACTGTCTGAAACAATTTAAGTTCATTGGCAAGATGCATGAGATGGGTTCCCCTTCTGGTGCCAAAAACACAGTCATTACGGAACTCGCAAATTAGACGGTTCTGCGCAGATCCTTTTTCATCCCTGGCCCAGACCATTTCTGTGAACTGGTCAGGAGGATCACAAATCCAGACTGGGCTGTGTGGGCTGGAGCTGAGAGTCATGGGAAAAAGTTTCCTTCTCTCTTCTTCATTTTTCTTTATTGTCTTCTTTTCCCTGAGTGTCTGAGTAATCAGCTTGTATACCGTCCTCTCAAGAGTGATACGTGGCTCTGTGGTATAGTTGAAATTTCTGAAAAACAGTACACGTATGCAGTACTTCTTAATGTTCTTATGTACTGGGACTCTTTTTGAGTCTGCTGGCCTGGTCTGGAGAAACAAACGTCCAAGTTTTTTTTTGTTTTTTTACACAGCTTGTGAATATAAACAGGTCAAATATAAACCAAAAAATGTAAGACTATGAAGAAGAAAATAACATCACATTCGTTAATAGAAAGAACTTTATAGCAAAGAAAACTCGCCCCCTGAAGAATGTCTGTAACAACTACAGTGTTTACTTTTGTCTGACATGAAATGTCAAAGACATCCATGATTTATGTTAAACAGTGTTCCATTACTCGGCTCCATTGTTTGACATACTTCTAATTTGTGTTTTCTCTGATCTAAACAGGAATACCCAAATGTGTTAGTTGGAGTGTTCATTGAGCAGCCAACTCCTTTTCTTCCTGAATTCTTCCAGCGACTTCTAACCCTGGATTATCCAAAGGACAAACTCAAAGTTTTTGTGCACAACAATGTGAGTAGATACAGCTGCAGCTGCAACTGGGACATCGGCACATCTTCACCATACGCAGCTACTAATTTGTGGTTTCTAATTCATTAATACTAACTCTTTCATCAGGAGGTTTACCACGAGAAGCACATCCAGAAATTTTGGGAAGAAAACAGGAATGTGTTCAGCAGTTTCAAGGTTGTGGGACCAGAGGAAAATCTGAGCCAGGGAGAAGCCAGGAACATGGGCATGTATGTTATCTGCTGGGAATAAACTCATCTCTCATAGAACAGAAAAGTTTAGATAATTGGTCAGAAACAATCAAAAGCAAATGTATAGCGGTGATTATAAGTTTACATACCCTTAAAGGTCTCAAACATGCAGCTCATGCAAACAACCCAAAATCTTAAGGGAACTGAAGGTGTTTTGCCAAGAGGAATGGGCAGCTTTACCATCTGAGAAAATAAAGTGCCTCACCCACAATGACCACAAAACACTTGAAGCTGTCATTGATGTTAAAGGGGCGGGGCCAATACAGGGGATTAAGAAATAGGGCAGTGGTTTCCAACCTTTTTTTGGCTCATGACTTCATTTTAACTTCAGAAATTTCTGGTGATTGCAGACAATCAAAACGGAGACATTTTTTGATATGTAAAACAGTACCATAGTGTCACTAAGACTCAGAATCATTAAAAAAAATATGTTTAATCAGTCTTTTTTTTTAACAATTACTACAAATTCCAGGTGACCTCATTTGAATTCCAAGTGACCCCGTGTTAGTTGAAGAACAAGGGTATGTAAAATTTGGATCAGGGTCATCCGGATAGTTTCTGTTGTCAGTATGATTTAAAAACAGCAAACACATTTGTTTGATAAATGGCTTCACCCAACTACTAACCACAAGTGAAAGAAAACTTTTTGTATTATCATCCATCTTCTCCGAAAAATAGCCCAAGAATCACAAATTCTGCTGGAGTATGAAAACTTATGAGCCCAACTGTATGTGTGAAGTTTCTCTAAAGATCAATAGGAAGACTTCTGTTTCATAGTGCAGTCTTGCTGATGCAGGTTGGATGAGACCATTTCCTAGGCAACTGTGATAACTCCCCCATGTCTGTTAATCTCAAATAAATGTTCAATTCTTTTAATATATACACTATGGTTGGAGTATTATCGGTTTAATATAATGCGCTCCAGCCATACCACACAGGTGCTGGATGTCTGCTTCATTATTCCTATTGAGGCTCTTCTTCTTATTGCTTAGTGTTCAGCCACAGACTGTTGTCATGGCAGTAATTCAATCTGTGATCCCCCATTATAGAGATCCTATCAAACGTACATCATGCCTAAAAGCATTGGTCAAGACCCGCCCTATAATGAAGAAGTCTAAGGTTTATTAGCAGCCTCTAATCTTCTTAAAATCATTTTATCCACTTGAAGCTTAAAGACCATCACTGAAAGCCTGGCTCTGCAATTTAGACTGACATCTTATATTTAGGAGCTGATAAATTTTAACTCATGACTGTGATTGCGTCCAAGTACTTCATTGACTATAATCGCCTCTGGATTGAATGATCACCACTTTCTCTGTCCTGTCTGTGTTTGGGACCGCGTTTAGGGATCTTTGCCGAAAGGATGCCACATGTGACTACTACTTCAGCATGGACTCAGACGTGATGCTCACCAACAGGCAGACGCTGAAGCTCCTCATTGAACAGAACAGGTAATCATTCAGTAGCAGCGACAGTAGCAACAATGGAAGTCATTCAACACACTTCCATGGCAGATGTCGCGACCTACTGATGTTATTCCTCAAGTGGCAAAACCGCAGGAACATTACAGCAGTGAATGAAAGTTTAAAAATAAGCGGCTCTGGTTTTCCTGTTTTTGCCTGGCCACATGGAAACACTGAACGGTCTATTGGAGTAACTCTGAAACGCCACTTTGCATTATACAAAAAACAAACATGCAAACCCTTTTATTCTCAACTGCAGCTCGTGATTGGGAAGAAACGGTCCTATAACTAGTTGTCAGTGTGGCTGTGGCATCGCATTGTGACCTGTTAGTGGCATGCAAAGCAAAACCCTTCTGGGATATTTAAAGACAGCATGGGAATTCTCTGCATCCATGCAGGCTGTGGGAACAAAATGCCTGAATTTAACCAAAAAAGATTGCATTATGGTATATAGCATCCATTTGTATCCATTTAAACCAACATTTTGGATTTATGTCTTTATTATTTCCGGGCTGTCTGACTAATTTTATATAAAAACACATCAACAATCCCTTTCATTGTGGTTTGGGTTTGTAAGACTAAACACCAGCTGGGAGGAAAAAAAGCACTTTACTTGAATTGAGAGGAAAAACGACCACACAGGGTTAAAAAAACGCAAGCCTGCTACATCAACTTGTACTTATTCGCCTTCAGTCCAGTATGATGTATGGTTATGGTTCGCGTTATGCACTTCGAATATCTGTTACTTACTTGGCAGTGATATATCTTTCCACACAGAGGTTGATCTTTTCGATGCAGCACGCTGGTTCGACTGCGAAGCGCCTCAGCACATGAGGTGGTTGGCTGTCTGTGAGATGTCACTGAGTTTTATCTACTCTGACAGAATTACCATCTTTCCACTCTGCCTTCTGCTTCTCTACAGAAAAATAATTGGTCCCCTTGTCACTCGTCACGGCAAGCTGTGGTCCAACTTCTGGGGAGCCTTAAGTCTGGACGGTTATTACGCTCGCTCAGAAGATTATGTCGACATTGTACAGAGGAAACGTGTGTAAGTCACCAAGCTACATGTAGGTCAATGGCTTTGCATTTTTATTTGCTCGTCTACATTTTAGCATCTCATCTCTGAGTGTTCATGACTGCAAATGAATCCAGTAATATATCGTTTGAGTATCGTCATCGCAAGGTATGTTTGCGCAATAGTCAAGTCGCAGGTCCTGCAATGTTGGAGGGAAATGAACTCAACGTGTTTTCATCTCATTTCAAGGGTACCTGGTACACAGTTGCTGGTAACAACATTAAAAAATGAGTAACGAACAATAGAAAATCACTGAAAACGAAGAAGAAAGTAACAAAATGAAAAAAATCACAAAAAACAAGGAAGAAAATTACTGACAGCGAAGAAGAAAATCACCAAAAGCATAAAAAAAATCACCAAAAACAAAGAAAATCACTGAAAACAAAGAAGAAAAACACTAAAAATAAAGAAGAAAATAACAGAAAATCAAGAAAATCACAGAAAACAACTAAAAAAAAATCAGCAAAAATGAAGAAAATTAGTGAAAATGAAGAAGAAATTCCCTGAAAACAAAGAAAAAAATTGTAATATATATTTCAGAGTTAAAAAAATCACAATGTCAGTTTTGTCCAATATTGTGCAGCCCTAATCCAGTTCCCATCTATGTTTAACCAAAAGACTACTTTATATGGAGCTCCATTCTAAATGAACACGTCTTTAAGCCACAATCGGAGCTGACCAGATTTCCAAAAAAGCATCAAAGCCTGAGGCGTGAAAAAAGCTTTAGATGAATATAAACTCCTTTCTGACGGACTCATTTTTTTATGTGTTTAAAAAAAAAAATTTAAATAGCGCCCAGATGGCACAGAGGGATAAACACTCGTTCGCCACAGGAGAAACCTAGATTTAATCTCCCATGAACTGGTGGGAGGAAGACAGTGAGGGATCCACTCCCTCGCTGCTGGTCAGGCTGCCTGGTTAGAGAAGGATATGATTTGGGGAATGCATAAGACTATGGTTCAACAGTAGATTGAAGATGAAGACCTGAATGTAAGCAGGTCTAGTCAGTGGAAATAGGAAAAAAAAAAAAAAAAAAAAGGGGGAATGAACCCATAAAGACCCAGTGGTATTCATTTAATTAGGTATTTTGATGAAAATGTGACTTTTTTTTTCAGTTTTCTCTGTTTTTGAAATAATAACCTTCAACTTTAATCTGAGGTTTTATGGACATCTACATGACCAGTACATTAAATATAGGAAGATATCTGATTTTTACTGGAAAATGCAACATACAGAAGATTATTTTATCATAAATGTTGACAAATCACTTAAGAAATCTTAAATACAGAAAAAATAATAATTTGGGAACTACCACAACAGTAACACTGGGTCTGTATGGGTTAAAGTTTAGGCTTATTTTACCAGAAATAGAGAAAACTGAAGAAAAAGTGACTTTTTCAGCAAATATGCCATTAACTGAATATAAAAAGTGCCTCCTTCCACTGTCATTGATCCAACTCCATGGGTTTTACTGGTGAATCAATGTTGTAGAAGATGACGGTGTTTTCACGTTCACCACGGAGCCTCTGAACCTCCAAATGGGTAATATCTGATGACCATGAAAAGATGAATAACTGTATTTTACACCAAATATTTATGTGTATTGATAAGATTAATGGATTAGCAAGTATTAAACAGTTTAGATCAGCTGATACTTTTGGCCGTTGGTGGTTTTAGGTCTTTTTGGGTTAAGACCAACTAAGAAACTGTCAATAAAAAAAAATGCTCTAAATTTCTAAATTACTTTCAATTATTCAGTACAGATTAAGTATTTTACACATTTAACCCTGTAAAATTTGGTCAATAAAAAAACTAACCATAAGTTTTTTTTAAATTGAAATGTTTATTAGCCCTCTTAACATAATCCAAATAAAAAATGTTGCCATACTATTGTGTTTATGATGTATTTTTTGTATCACATTTGATACATTGGGTGTTTTTTTGCAACTTTTTACTCACAATAATATTAACTTCAGACATAAAGTCAAATTTTCCGGTAAAATTTGTGGGTTTGTTTTACATAAAATGTTTTACAGCCTCTTTATTTTCCTTGAATGGCACCATAATTTCAAGATTTTTCAAGGTTTTTCAATTTACAATTTTACTGAATAACATGTTTTTCTTTTTTTAAAACATTCCATAAAAACACATCATTCTCTATCTAAAGAAGAAAATTACCAAAGACTTTCCTACAAAATGTGTGTTGGATGATTTAGCATCTACTAACGACACTAAAAAAAAACACTAAACAAAAACACTAAAAAACACTAAAAAAAAAAAAAGGGGTGGGTGGGGGGTGAGTAGGCTTTCTATTGGCTGTAGTGTGATGATAATTTGCCATGGGCAGAAAACACATATGGGGTCATATACAGAAAGTTTTTAGGGAGAGTGTTGATCTTGTTGATAAATTAAAGGTCTCAGAACCTGATGTAGCAAATATGATACAAATGGTTTTACAGGGTTAACCCGATACTGACTGGTGTGGTTGGTTCCCTTACAGCTCCGAGAACAGACCTTTACCCATGAATGACCTGTGAAAGAAAAACTTCCACGCTCATTCCAGGGCGGCACATTTTAATGAGTCCTGCAAAATGAGAATGTATGTTTTTTTCTCTCATGTTGTTTCTAGGGGTGTGTGGAACATTCCTTATATGGCACATATATACCTCGTCAAGGGCAGTGTCTTGAGGAATGAACTGAAAGAGAGGAACTACTTTGTTCTGGAGAAACTGGACCCAGACATGGCTTTGTGTAGAAATGCCCGAGAAATGGTAAGAAGGCTAAAGTTCAAAGCTGTAGATGTTCTTATATAGTTTGTAGAAATGTAGAAACATCATAAAAAACGTGTCTGTGTTAACTCTTTCCCCCTTGGACACCTACTAGGAACAATCTATATATATATGTTACTAGGGAACATTATGTTTTTCTGGAGTGTTGTTTCTTTTTCCAGTGGCTACAGTTGTCACTATTTTGGTAAACTTACGCCAAAAACAGCAAAAATTTATTATTTAAATTTTTTTATTTGTTGTTTTTTTTTTTAAATAAATAAAAAAAAACACAAACAAATGTAAAATAATCTAAACAAATACATAAATATTTGAATTTTTTTTAAATAAATAAAATAATTAATTAAAAATAAAATAAATTAAAAAAAAAAAAAGCAACAAGAAAGAAAATATATTATTTAATCCTATTAGTTGCCTTGTATGAGTTGTGGTCACCTCCATCTGTCACAGCCTCTGTTACATTTGACAAAAAACAGAACCTGTTCTAATTGTCATCATATCATGTCTTTAGTGATGGAACAGAGGTCATTAAGGGTACGGGGGGGGGCTTGTCAAATGTCGTCTTTATGGGGGGAAGAGTTAAGACCTTTGGTAACTACATGAAGAGAAGTGTATGGTTGAATACTTAAGTACATCTATATTGAAAGACCTAGTGCTGGTAGTTTAGAAATGCATTGAACTTTAACGGTGACACAAGTCAACAGCTCGGATGAAACCAAGGCAAAAAACACGGGCAAGTATATATATATATGGTTTGAAATGGCTTTGTCTGTCACCAAGGCATGACCTTCTTGTGTTTTTGATGGCCTCTGTGGTGCATTCAAGTTCTCTCCTCCACTTATATTTCATCATTCGTGGCTTTCCTCCAGTGATTATTGTCATATGACCACAGACAATGCAACCAGTTGCAATGCCTGGCTGATCGCTGACAAACGCCGTCTCTTTGTCCGTTTCATGTTTTTCCTTTCCACTCCGAGGCTTGTAAATTGTTTGTCAAGCTGTGCTCATGTCACTGACGTTTCACCTGCACTCAGCACTAAATAACTGCTCTGCCTGATCCAAACTTGGTGTACTTTTGGATTGTGCGTCCTCTCCCCCCAGCATGCGTTCCTCCCATGTTAACCCACAAAAACATCAGCTTCAGAGGGAATCTTGCTCCTTTTTCATGCAGGCGCATTTCCTCTCCTCCCAAGTGGCTATGTATGTGACATATGTATTTCAACTGTCACCCTGTGTCTTACTTTGAAACAGTTTATGTTATTATATTTACCTGATGCTTCTGCTTTATTTTAGACCAGTCACAGAGAAAAAGACTCCCCTTCACCGGAATCATTCCATATGCTCAGGCCCCCAAAGGTCTCCATTTGTTTTGATTATTCTGCTTTGGAAAACATCTATTTCCAATCGGTTAGCTGTCGGAAGTTGCTTATTTTATGGGCAGTGAAGTATTTTATGTGCAGATTGTTTGGAATGTGCAAAGATTGGATTCATTTCATTGAGTGTTTTTAGTCATTTGAGTTTTTTAAATATAACAAATCAGAAGCTTCATGTTCTATTGTAAGTTTGTCTGAACATGAATATAAATTTAACAGATTAAACCAGTGGTTCTCTACCTTTTTTGGCTCGTGACCCCATTTTGATATCACAAATTTCTGGCGACAACAGACATTCAAAACAGAGGCTTTTTTTTTTCTGCTAATATGTATTTGTTTTTGGTCATGTAATAGTTTGTTAAACTATGTTGCAAATAAACATTAATTTTAGACAGCATTTAGTCTATATAATTCATATTATTATGGATGGAGGCAGAAAATCCAGGTGTAGACTACTGCAAAAAGTGAGTATTTTATTTTCCTTGGTCAGGATATGTACAGTCAGTGGAGCTTGCATTTACAAGGACGAACATTAATAATGAACAATCAATCAGGATCAATCAAGATCTGTCCTCTCAGATATTATATCTTGCATTTTATTGAACCTGATTTTTACTAGAAAAAGTGTGTGGAGTTTTAATCATAATTAAATATATATTGAATCATTAAAATATATATTTTTTTTATTTTATTTATTTATTTTACTATTTTATAATCAATTGCTAGAAATTATAGGCGACCTCACATGGGGTCCCGACCCAGAGGTTGAAAAACACTGGATTAACCCATTACATTTGTTGTGAAAAAACAAAACAAAACACAAGTTTAATATTGGATTGCTGTCCAAGCTTCTGCCTGTATCTTCACAAAAAAAAAAAAAAAGGAAAAGAAATGTCTGGCAACTCTTTGGAAATTGATGTTGACCTTTTTTTCTATGTAATGAGTTTAGACCCAAAAGTAGATACTTATCAAACAGCGAGAAAAAAAGACCTTTGTTTCTTATGTTGTTTTTTTAATCCCACAAAGAGGAGTTGAAGGAGGAGAAAGAAGTCTTGAGAATCAGTCCACATGCAAGTCCCCTGTCCTGATGCTTTAGTCCAACAGCCAACCCTCACAGCGAACACATGTAACCAGCTGCTCCCTCTGAACACATCGACTGATCTCAGACTAGGCTCCGACACTCACACGGACCATCTGGGCTACAACACAGTTTTATTTTTATTCAAGATGTTTTCTCAATTAGTTCTTTGAATATGATACTCACAGATTGCAAAACCTTTCCTAATTCATCATCTTTTTTGTCCTCTACAAAGCCTAGTCTGATACTGAGTCCATATCTCCTCCCCCCCACACGCTTACTGTAGAGGGAATATCATTCCTGGATATGCTTCCCAGCTCCCTTCCTGTTCCTAATCCCCCTCCTGTCACCTCACTGTCCTGTTCCCACCAAAACCCTGCAGCCCTCCACTCCCACCACCCATAAATAATCTTAGATTATTTATCTGGCATCTATGTCTCTGTTGGTTCTATCTTCAGATGATGCATTTCATTGCATCGATACATTTTTTCTGCCATAAAGCTCTTTAGTAGTCATTTTTGTCAGTTTTTTTATGCAAGTGCTGAGCTTTAATGAGTGTTCAAGTCATAAACATATAATTAGAACCTGCAGTGCGCTCGTGCACTGTAGATCTGCATACATTAAGTTTATGTAGAAATGAATGTATAATATATCCTGCCTGTGAGACATTACAGAGACTCCAGCTTTGTAATGTCTTACAACTTCTGTGAAACTGACTCAACTTTTTCCTGTTTGCTGCAGGGAGTCTTCATGTACATAACAAACCGTCATGACTTTGGGAGGCTAATTTCCACAGCCAATTATAACATTTCTCATTATAACAATGACTTGTGGCAGATATTTGAAAACCCCGTGGTAAGTCATTATCCTCACTCATTATTCTGCACTTTTCTGAAATAAAAATAACATTTTTTTTCTGAATAGCTGAAATAAAAAGCCACCACCTCTAAAGGTTATTAGCCATAATGGAAAGATTAAAGATGGGAGACAATTCTGAAATAATGACTTTGGAGTGATAAGACTGCAGGCTGATAAGGCTTTGTGATTTACCACTGTATTTGGCAGGCTGGGACCTGCCCTGTAGGAGACGGATTAGCACTTTGAGGTATGCAGGTCAGCAAACAGTCCTCAAAACTGGCTACTAATCTGAAATTCTTTCTCCTTTCAGGACTGGAAAGAGAAGTACATTCACCAGAACTACACACGGATTTTCACCGAGAACTACATGGAAGAGGTTTGTATGTTGCGTCTGTATCTTAAGGGTCAGAGACAGCGAGAGAAAATGACATAATGTCCTTCATAAATCCCATTTAAAAAGATCTGGATATTACATCAGAGTCACTGCAGCCCCAGGTTAATGTGTAGCTCTGGAAGTGTATTCTCACTGGTTTCTTTGTGCATGTGTGTGTGTGTGTGTGTGTGTGTGTCTGTTGCAGCCTTGTCCAGATGTGTTCTGGTTCCCGGTTTTCACAGAGAAGGCCTGTGACGAAATTGTTGAGGAGATGGAGCACTACGGTTCATGGTCGGGAGGCAAACATGAGGTCAGTCCTGTTAGCATGGTTTCACTGAAAACAGTAGTGCATTCACCATGCTGCAGGCAGGCAAACACTTCCACTGAGGATACAAGTCTCCTGTCATTGATGATTATTATTTTATACATACTTCAATCTGGAGAAAGTGGAATCTGTACATATTTGCATTCTGTTTTAGTGCTCGTGGACACAACGTATTTTGCTTGTTTGTCTGTATGTTTCAAATTTAAACCAAAAACACAAGAGAAATACTAAGAAAGAGAAAAATAAACATATTCAAAAAGGAGTGGGATGAAGTGCAACTTATATTCCCACCCCCTTGACCCATCTTTTTTCTACAGGCCACAAAGTCCCAAAAATTACTCCAAAATATTACACATATCAAAGTTAAGCTCTGTCCATGCCTCCACAAGATGCAAAACATTATATATTCCGAAAACAAAGTCGGCAAAAATATTGCACATATCACAAATAAATCCTGTCCAAGTCTATATACATGATATACGCTGTATGTCATAGTTCATTTTCATAATCATATGACACATTGTATAATAATACATTAATATATTATACAATAAGCAGTAGCGCATTGTTTCTAGATCCTCTGTTCCAGTTCTTTCCTTTACTTTCTTTACTTTCTTGGTAAATTCCACTGGTATTTTCAGTTGAATAACCTCTGAGCTGCCATGTCTGTTTCTGCACGTGAAATTTGACACCATGGCAATGTGGCCCTATTGTATCTGTTGCTAGGTAACCCACTTCAGTGATGTATTCTATGATTCTGGGTCACTGGCCACTGGGAGGCCATTGTATTCCAAAGTACTGATCCTATCAATTTGCCGTTTTCGCTAGTCCTTGACCAAAAATACTTAAGTATGCTTAACTACAGCATCAGCTCTTTCTGGATTTTTGTGTGATGCCCAAGACACACAGACAGTCCACTTCTCTTTTATAATATAGATTTATTATTTAATACAAATTATGATATATTATTTAGAATCATATAATACACATTACATAAATTATATAATAATACACTATGTATTAATACATTCTAAAATCTATAACACTATAAAACAATTGTTTATGTAGTATAATACACATTATAATACATCACTGATAATTATATACATATTTGAAAGTAAAAGAGCTAATTTTCCAAAGATCAAAGGAATCTTTTTTTTTATCGTTCATTCAGTTAAACTGTCTTTTACGATTTCTTATGTTTATTAGTACACGCACAATCTGCCACACATCCAGGCCCACATGGCTGGTGCAAAGAGCTACTTGTACACACATGCTTAATTTTATGACATCTTCTGCAGGTCCATCATTTAAATATAGCGAAATAAAGGGTTATGATGTTGTGTTTTATGTTTATGGTGTCTAATTCATGTGGCCTGTTTTATGTAGTTTGAAATTGGTAATTAATGTGTCTTAAAGTTTGCCTGGGAGGCTAAATGTGTACCGAGACTCAGTGTGTTTGGGGAAAGGCTGAGCTGGATGGGTCATTAAACCTCTTGCAGGCAGACAACAGCACACCCTGCGGTTTTAACACACACACACAGACACATCATCATCGTCACTTTGAAAAGTGTGGTCATACACAGGATGGTGGGTCATTCGTTCCGTCGTTAATCACACCGTGTGCTTTATTTTTCTCTCCTTTTTTCAGGACAAACGCATCGCTGGAGGCTACGAGACGGTGCCGACCGACGATATTCATATGAAGCAAATTGGCTACGATAAAGAATGGCTACACTTCATCCGAGAGTTCATATCACCCGTCACATTAAAAGTTTTCTCTGGCTACTACACGAAGGTTAGTGTGGGAAAAAAAAACAAAAAAAAAAACAACCTCTGTTCGCTCAAAGCCAAAAAAATGTGATCATCTTTGGACCTGTTTTTACATGTATGTGACATAGTGGACTGAAACCTGAGCCTCTATGGGCTCTTGTCTGTCGGCCTTTTGAAACCTCCAGCTGTCAGTTTGATGGATTTCCCTTCCATCATCACAGGGTTACGCCATCATGAACTTTGTGGTAAAATACACACCTGAAAGGCAGGCGTACCTGAGGCCACACCACGACTCCTCCACCTTCACCATCAACATTGCCCTCAATAACAAAGACAGCGACTTTCAGGTGAGTGGCATTATGGGAGACGCAACATGCTGATGTTTCAATAGATAATCATCTGGACATCATCAAATATTATATAATCCTGACTTTCCCAGTTACATCCTCTCCTTCACAAATAATGGTAACTCTTAAACATACTTTACAACTGTCAGCGGCAATTTTTGTCCCATTGAAGGTAGTTTCAGTTGCTAGTTATCATGAAACAGTATTAATATTTTAGTGATTAGTTAGTTTATTTATTGTCCTTAGGGAAATTTGTCTTCACAGATCTTGTACATCTTCATATGCACTTTACATAGGCATGTTAAAACAGACAAACAGATATCAAGTAACAGTCACACATACATGTTACATGCACATGGAGGACAGCAGGCCGAGGCTATGTTCAGACAGTAACCATCTGAACTGAAAACACAAACATGCCATTGCATTCTCACTTTAAATTCTGTGTTTAAACATGTGTTTGGGGGGAAAATTTGCATCCAGACGGACATGCAAAAGTGTGTAAAATGTCCTATTTATCAATGTAGTATACACACCAGGTGGCTAGGTGGCGTCACCACCACCACCGAGACCAAGCACCTGCGTAGAACCGAACTACCTCAATTCCTGTTCTCTCCTTGTGTGAAATACAATCACAAAACAGGAAACAGAACATGGCCAAGCAACACAAAAAAAATGGACGAGGAGGTGGAGTTACTGCTTAACACAACTTGAAGATCTGTTGCATGGAAACAATCTGACATATTGTTGTTTTGCTGTTCTGGTGCCTGCCTGTGATGTAAACTCCACAGGATGAGAAAACACAGTACTGCGTTTCAAGCCTTTAGACGGTGATGTGAGAGCAGAACGTTTTTCAGATTTCCATTCTGGAAGATGGCTTCACTTTTTTTGCATTTCTAACCCTCAGAAACGCTGTTACCGACTAAGGCACATCTGAGCAAAAAGTTTGTCATTTTTACCTGAGAGCGTTTTCATGTAAACTAGGCCTAAGACACAGAGACCATAGAGACATGGGCCACATCCATATGGACCTTTCATAAGGATAGTACTCAGAACATTCCATCCGTCCGTCCGTCTGTCCGTGAAGGTGGGGTACACCCTGGATGTGGGAGTAGTTCACCACGGGGCTGACATATACATAAACAGCCATTTGCTCTCACATTCACACTAAGGACAACCAGTGAACATAATGTACGTGTGTGGATACTTGCTAACCAAAGTACCACCCATATTAAAATCAGTCGAGGAGATAAGACAGGACTGGCAGATGGCAAAATAAAACAGACTATTACACTGAATAAACTTACAGATGTCTTTGAACTAAGTTGAAACTTCACAAACTGTTACATATCATACATTTCACCTTGTATTCATGGCTGTTTTCTCATTTTGCTTTTTTTTGTTGTTTCTAGGGTGGGGGTTGTCGTTTCCACAGGTATAACTGCTCCATCGAGTCGCCAAGGAAAGGCTGGAGCTTCATGCACCCAGGTCGACTCACTCACCTTCACGAAGGCCTACCCACCACCAACGGCACCCGCTACATCGCAGTGTCCTTCATCGACCCCTGAACGTTCCATCATAAATTATTCTTTCTGACCGTGCTTTGCTTTCTTTGTCATGTTTTTGTTTTGTCATTTGTTGATCTGTGCCTAAGTTGTTTTGCTGATGCTTTTTTTTTAAAGCAACTGCTTTAAAAGAATAATTAACTGTGTTGAGTGAATCTCTGTCAAACAGAGTGAAAATGAAAAGATGTGTGATGAATGTTATTCACACACACATTAGACACACAAAATTGAAGTAAAACATGCTACCAGGGTACAACAGGTGCCAAACTGCTCAACTATTTATTTCTGGATTAAAAATGTCTAAATAGGCTTTCATCAGGGTTTTCACCTGGCTTATTTAGAACAGCGATGCTAACTGTCATAAATACACACTGGTATTAGCTGTTTTGTGCTGGCATGTACATGTCCTTTGTGTATCTGTTAGTTTTATTCAGGAAAATGTCACTGAACCTTTGATACTGTAAAATCTCATTTTTGCAACAGTTGCCACTGGTGCTAATTTTCATTCTGTGGATCTGACATAAAGATTTAAGTCTTTTTTTTTTTTTTTTTTGCTAGAGTGAAAGGTGCTGTTGTTTTTCTACTACAGACATGATTCAGTTTAATACGTGCCCAGAAATCTATTTTTGTAATTTAACACGCGTGAAAAACTAGACAGAATTCAGTTCTGTTTTAATGAAGTTCAATCTTCTGTTTCTACTTCAAAGGTTTTCTTTCTTTGTTGAAATTGGCAACACTCACTATCTTTTACGAAAAACACTCCTGCAGCTTTTTTTTGTTTCTTGAAAAGTGTGTGAAAGGATTTTGAAATTCAGCAAATGTTTAACTTATTGTCAAAATTGAATAAAAGCTAAATAAAAAAAATTGGTGTTTTCTGATTTATTGGCCTAACTTCATTAACCCTTTAACTGCTTGCTCAACCATATGGTTTATCACATTTTGAGTCACTATATTTCAGTAAGTGGAGTATCTAACTTATCTGAACCTAACTGAGCCAAGAAAGATGAAAACCATTAGACATTTTGACTTATTTTTGGTAAAAATATGAAAGATATGATTACTTTTTGGGCATATCATAGTATAAGAGGCCTTCCTGAACATAATTATATAATATCACAACAAAATTCAAATTAGATATGTAATATATTTTTTTAAATGCTCAAACAAATGATTGATTTGTCACTTTATGATAAGAGTAGAAAACTTAATTTGTTATAAAATCAAAACCTCTGTTCATCTAGCTGCAAATATGAAACATTTAATGGTAGTGCATCATAGATATGTTGAAAGAATGAAGTTGGTAAGTAATTTTTTACACTTTAGGAGTTGATATTTGTGAGTATGGTTTAAAAAAATCTAGAAATTACTCAAAAAAAAAAAAAATCATCAGGTTTTTCTTGGTGGGGGGTAGTTAAAGGGTTAAAACCAATGTGAGGTCGAGAGTATCTAAAGTCCAAAACGCTTACACTCACTGCTCCTTCCTAAGAAATCACCGTCCATTCTTCAGAAATTCTCTTGGCAGAAGAATGGCAGTGACTGGAACTGATCACTCACCACTAGAGACAGACTTCCATTGTGTCATCACTGTAGTCATTTGCCGTCCAAGTCTGTCAAGTTATTCTTCGCTGAACACATCACATGTAGAAACAATTAGACCCCGGCTGAAAAAAAAAAAACGAAACTTGTGCGAGGAGCAGTAGTGAAGTGCTTAGGGTGTGGTGTGATGATCTACATCGGTGCAAATGTAGTTCAGTTTACCTTAGGGGCTGAGGGTAAACATGTACATGTAACCTAAGGAAAGCTGTACAGATGGGGAATGTTCAAGGCTGATGAAATAACTCTGAAGGTGAAGCATACAGAGGGCTTGGCACCTATTTACTAAATCTGAAGACGATTTATCGAGCCAGTTGGAGCGGGCATCGGGGAAATGACTAGACAATTTTAATCAGCAGCTGAATGCGAGGCAGACGTCGCAGCTCTGTTTTATATCAGCTGTAAATGTGCACCATCTGGGAACGACATTGACCTAAACCTTAAATCAGTGCTTTCCTTAATAAATCCTTTTCTCAGGTCTCACCCCTCAAATCAAATCTCTTCCTTTGAGCTCCCACAGACTCAGGAGACTCCCCACCCAGAGGCCCATGAGTCCACCCCGCCGGGCTCGACTCCCTGACTAAGCGCACGTTTTCAGCTGCCTGTGAAGCCTGGATGAAGGCTGAATGTCTGAGTAGGAGGCAGAGAGGAGGAGGAAGAGGAGGAGGAGGAAGGGGAGAAGAGAGAGAGAGAGAGAGAGAGGGAGAATGAAGAGATTTAGGTCAGCATGGGGGGAAAGGCTCTCTCCTGCTGAAAGAACCCTTTGTGGCCGTCGTTTCCCCCGGTCTGCCCTATGTCCAGACCCTCTGAAAGGTGACATTGATCCCAGCCAGGCATGCAGGAAAAGCGGCATACCTACTAAAGTAGCAGGTTCTCACAGAAATGACTTTATCAAGACGGAGAAATGGTGAAAGAAAACAAAAAATAAAACGTTTTTCAGGTTTGATGTATTCCTAAATGGGTATGAAGAAGAATAAACCAGGTGAGGTATTTGAGATTCATAGACAGGCCGCAAGAGCTGTCGCCGCTTTACTTTATATAAGATCCAGCTCCTGCCCTTTTGAGAGTGTTTTTAAACTTAAAGCTGAACAAACCAGAGGCCACAGAGTCCCTGTTTAACCCAATGAATACCTCTGCTCGGGGTCAGTGACTCTATGGGAAATGTGATCCTATACTGAAGTGCATTTAAGTGTGCCACTAACTGCAGGGTGCCAGTTTCAGACAGTGATTTTACTATATACATTCTGGTCCTGACTAAACAAACCATTTAAATTAAGTGTTTACAATGATGACAAAATGCAACTCCCTAAGGCCAGTCTTTGTGTGGGCATATCTGGGGTTTTCGGTTTGGAGGACAGTCATGGTAGGCATGCACAGTTTACTCATTTAGCACTTAGGGTGCCAGCTTTGTGACTCTGTGCTAAATAAAGCCTGAATGACCCGTCTTTAAAATAAACATGGTCCAAATTTGACATTTATCCTTAGATGCTCTTAAAAAAAAGCCACAAAATGAAAGAAAAGTGCCTGTGTTTAGTGGCATCTGTAATAAAATAGGGTTAATTAGCCTGCTAACTCATAAAGGCCCAGTACTGCTTTTATGTTAGTTCCCAAATTATTTTTTCTCTCTCTCTAGTGAACCTTTCTTAAGTGATTTATCACCATTTATCATAATATTATCCTCTACTTTTTTGCATTTTTTCAGTAAAAATCTGGTATTTCCTAAATTTATTTTACTGATCAAGATTCAAGTTGTTTTTTTTTTTGTCATTCAACATATGACATGTAGAATGTAGACAGGATCAATAGTGAAGTAAGATAAGATATTTCTTTATTAGTCCTGCGAGGGGAAATTCCAGGTTTACAGCAGAAACAGAATAGTACAAAGCACACAAGAGCAACAAAAGGAACATTCAAAAATAAATACAAATCAAAACCTATAAATATCTATAAATACTATTTACAACTAGTAACTGCAAGCAGTTAGACCGGGCCCTCGCAGACCCACGCAACTCGGGGTGGGTTGCAGTCAAGGGGTT
>JAPTGZ010000014.1:21521414-21535145 GCA_029814645.1 Fowleria isostigma | reverse complement strand
CGACTTACGCGCAAATTCGGGTTACGCCGCCTGCGTAGGAACGGAACTCGTTCGTAACCCGAGGACCGCCTGTATTTCAAAAACAGTTTTGACAACAAGTTTTGACTTAATTTATCCTTTCAATTTTGTGAAGTACTGTGTGATTTACATTTACATCATCTCTATTGTTTCTTAGTTAACTGTGTAGAATATCGCAATATATCACAATATTGTGATACCATGATATGTTGTGATACTATTGTATCGTGATCCAAGTATCGTGATACGTATCGTATCTTGAGGTTCTTGCCAATACTCACCCCTACATAATGAAGTATACTAGCCCAAAATCTTAAAATTGACCAGTGCATGAAAAATGTATGAATTTGCTTGACGTGTCTCACCTTAACCCTTGAGTTACCCCTCAAAAAAGTTCCACTCATGACCCTTTGGTGACAAATAATGGGTTTCACACTGAAAGTTGGGCTTTGGAAATCTCACCCACAATGACATTCCCTCACCAAAAATCAACTCTGGTGAGAAGTGTAATTGTCTGTGAGGGAGCTTTGGACTTTGGAAATGGACACAAATGTCCAGGGGTCATACAAGGGTTAATAAGTCTAGGTCAGGGGTAGGCAACTCCGGTCCTAGAGAGCCGCTATCCTACATGTTTTAGATATTTCTCTCTTTCAGTACACCTGGTTTAATTAATGAACAGCTCATCATCCAGTTCTGCAGAAGCCTGATAATGATGTAACGGCTTCCAGGTGTGTGGAAGAGGGAAACATCTAAAACATGCAGGACACCGGCTCTCTAGGACCGGAGTTGCCTTCCTCTGGTCTAGGTAGTGGGTTAGTGCTCGCTAACTATACCTGAGGCCATTGCGGTGATGTAATCATCACTGACTTGACTGAAGCCTATATTGCTTTGGATTAAATACCAATCTTTGAAAATTGAGTCTTTTGAGTTTATCTAATGAATCAATTAGTTATTAAAATAATCTACAGATTAATTGATTATTAAAATTATCATTAGTTATGGCCCTAATTCATACTCCTGCTTCTGTTTTGTCAACTGGATTATTCTACAAGCGTAAAGAGTAATAAGACTTCTACTGCACATAAAGGTCAAGACTGTGTTTGGATGCTTTTCAACCTGTCAAGTCATCTGTCAGGTGTACTGCGCACAACCAAGTCCACTTTAAATTTAAATAGTGCAGCCCAGTAGTTCATTATAGATACTATTCAAGGCTACTTCACAGTTTTCATGGAATAAAAAGACATAATTCTACATTTGTGAAAATACTTAGCATTCACGTTACATCCAGTCCACTGCCTTTCAAGCATTCATAATCAGACTTTCTCCAGTGGTGATGGTGGCAGCGTTGATCATAATAAATTATTAATCGTTGTTTTGCTGCAGATATTGTTCTCCATCACAGACAAGGAAGATCAAATACATAAGATGCTTTATTTCTTATCCTTCAGCAGGACAAAGCATAGCAATATTGTAGGCATGGACCATGAATTTCATTATTAAAAACATAATCATACATTCTGATTCTGCAGATGGAAAAATACTGAGGCATACGATGCATCATTGCCGTGAAACTGTGAATTACCAGGTCTAAGTGTGCATATAAAGGAAAAAAAACACAGCAAAAAAGGCAGGTGCGAACCTTATTTGCATTATTACCGCAGCTCCAATACAGCAACAAACATGGGAGGTAGGTTTATTTTTAGAGGGCCGAAGGCAAAGGGATTTACTGCTGGAGGTCTCGTCCACCAGCCTCTGTGGCTCACTAACAGATGGCCACTCCGTCAGACCTGGACCATGGGTTAACATTATTTGCATATCAAATCACTCTTTGAGCAGGAGTCGCTCAGCTTGTGTTCACCTGTTTCTCTCAGCCTTAAAGACCAGCTGGTACATTAAATGTGTACAGTGTGTATGTGTAAAAATATGGTTTCATCCCATTGTTAATTAAAAGAGAAACCTTTGCTTTCAACAGTATGAAGGACACCATCTTCATCCCCAAATGTCTTTTGGTATATTAGCATCAGATCCTAGCAGTATCTTTATAAGTGATCACGGTCTTTTCTAAATGTTATTTGTGCCTAAGTCACTACAGATAAAAAAAAACAAAAAAACAATTGGTATACGACACACCATTGATCTTTCCTGAAAGCATATTTTTCCAATGTCTCTGAAATGAAAAATGGAATTGATATCTTCCAAAAATAAGAGGTTTAGCAGAACAATTATTTGCTCCGAGAAGCAAGACATACTTTTTTCCCAAGGAACTAGCTCTAAAAATTACGACTCTTCTGTCAGCATTTCCTCAAAACCGTTTCACTTCAACAAAAAAAAGCCCTGAATCCTTTGACTGTGGATACCGATGATGAAAGCCACATTCTCTGTAAGGACAGAAGTGCAATACATTCTTCACTTTTAGACTAACTTTACTTTTTGTGCGTGTTCCGGGCAATGAGGTTTGTAATGAACTGCCTTTACTTTGCGTTTTGCAGGCGATTGAAAAGGATGCTGCGTCTGACTTGGACTCCCCCTCAGGTTTCTCTTGGTTGCCTCTCGCCACCGGTGTTTGGTGGGTTGGAATCTGCTTATATAACACCCACTCACCTCTATAAATTAAAGCAGGGAAATGTGATTTATCTTCTTCCTCATGTGGTTCCTTTCAGCTGACTCTCGGAAATAACAGCAAACATAAATAGGGGGTATAAAAAGGGGCTCTGAACGCTTGAGAGAGTGGATTATGCCATGAATCAGTTTATTAACGGTGGGCCACCGAGCAGTGTCGGCACGGGGGGAATTTATTCATTCATAAAGCAGTGTTTACAGCATTTATCTTCACCCTAGAGCAGGCCCCTAAAATGTAACAAAGCACCCTAAGACAAAGATATGGCATGATGGATCTAAGGCTTCCTGTGTCAAGGCCGACGGCAGACTCTGAGGTATTCCTCTGCTGCTGTGGGGTAAGCAACAATAATATAATCTTCAGCACAATAGAGCGCTGCAGACAATGCTACAATTGTTTCTGCATGCCGATTGGATCTGGTTTACACGACATAATCCTCAGCTGAATTGATAAAGATGAGAATGTATGTCACCGTAATGCACTGTATGTTGTATTGAAAACACAGTTAACGAAAAAAATCAGTTCATTCCATTATCTTCCTCAAAAGAATGCGCAACATGACGCATGTATACAAGTGCGTGCCACATCAAGGCTTAAGCTTGAAATTGGATGGTGTCTTCAGTCATTAGTTGGGTTCTGATAAGGCAGGATATGAGGATAGACTGTGATAATATTGTTAAGAAATGCAGACACGGTAGGGCGCTGTGCTTTTTTTGCAATAACATCGACATCAATTAGTGTGAAGGCGGCTGGCAGGGTCTTCATCTCATTGGCCACATTTCAGGTGATCTTGTATGAGTTGATTGTGCATGTTCCAGTCATGATTAGAATAAAAATGCAACAAAAAATAGGCGTTATACGTCAGTATAAGTTTTGGGTTGTATGATAGGACTCCTACAGGTTTCTACAAGTTAAATTTAAGACTTTAAAAGACCTTTTTAAAGGGGTCATATTTTGCTAAACCCACTTTTATTAGTCTTTGGTTCATTTATTTGTATATTTTTGGACCCTGATAGTTCATAAAGTTTGAATGTGATCCCTCCAGGTGCTGCAGAGCTATCTTTATATTCATTTTGGCAAAAATTGAGTGGATTTCTCCAACGTGTTTTACTGTAAATTTTGGACTACCGCTACTTTTTCCCCACGCTTTGAACCCTGCGGCTTAAATAACGGTGTGGCTTATACAAGGATTTTACCTTACTGCCTGTCACACGCCAGGGAGGAATCTGCGGGAATGGGTGATATTTACAACTCACTATTGTTACCGATGGCAGCTCCAAGTACCGTACTTAGAGAAATTACCATAACATTTGGCCAGGTGTATAAAAAAAAAATAAAGTGAGTGGGAGGTTTGGATGACCAGCAGCGAAAAATTATTTACTAAAGCCCGTTTCAAACATGCTATGAAAAATGAACATTCTCCGGACTTTGTCCATTTGACTCTTGTGTCTGAACACAACACTCCTCATGTGTGGGTTAACTTTATGTAGATAATAACTGGCTGACCCCTATTATTAAGTCCGGACATATCAAATATCTGGTCCGACACATTCAGCGTGTTTCCATTGATGAATACGGGTGTTTCTGCCAGAATGCACAAAATTATTGAGAGGAGGTAATGTAAACATGTATTTAGTGTGTGTAATCTGATTTATCAAACTGATGCCAGTGGATGATTTCATACTGATCACATCTAAAGGCAGGATTTAACTGACACAGCTCTGTGCAAAACTTGCTGCAGTTATTATGAAGAGGAAGACGAGGATAGACACAACTAAAGACAATAACTCATATTTAACCTTTATTTAACCAGGAAGTCCCTTCAGATAAATCTCTCTTCGGAGTTAGACCTGACATTAGCGCAGACACAATACCATACAATTATCACCGATGTGCGCGGTCCACACATCATTGATACATTCGTGGACCTCTGCCTCAAAATCCATTCCAATCTTAATGCTCAGGAGGAAGATGAAGAAGGGAAATAACTTTTCCTGGTAGGCTGTGTTCACCCAATAAAGCTCTCCAGAGACCGTCATAAATTTAAAGTATCTCAGAATTAATTCGCACGTTGTGCATAATGTTAAATAAAAAATATATTACAACAGAAGTAAGTACTTGTTTTTGCTCTTTATATTTTCAAAATAAATTAAAAGTCCTACTCTAACAAAAACAAGAAAATGTTCACTTCTAAGCACTTTCAAGTGTGTTTCAAGTCATTTTAAGTCAATTAGATTTTGGGCGGGATCCAATATTATACTCAAGTCCAAATGCGCTAATTTGGTTTGAATGGTGCTAGATAGAGTCTCTCCTCTCTCCTCCATGTGGGTGTGGGCGGGGCTACCTGCGCTTCACTGAGCTGTATGTTTGTGCAGCAGCCGCTTTATCCTCACTAGGGTCATGGGGGTCACATGGAGCCTATCCCAGCTACTTAAGGGTGAAGGCAAGGTCCACCCTGGACATTTCGCCACTTCATTGCAGGGCTGACATTCAGAGACAAACAAACACTCTCACATTCACACCGATGGACAATTTAGATTAATAAATTAACCTATTAAGTGCATGTCTTTGAATAGTGGGAGGAAGCTGGAGTACCTGGAGAAAACCCACACAGACACGGGGAGACTCCACACAGAAAGGTCCCACCCTCCGTCGACTGGTGTTGGAATTGAACCCAAGACCTTCTTGCTGTGCGGTACGAGTGCTAACCACTGCACCACTGTGTCGCCCTATTTTTTGTTAGTTTTCTAGTTATAGTTTTGATTTATTTCAGTTGAGGAAAATATTTTTGCAATTCTAGTTTTCATCATTTTGTAACCTGGGGTCTACAGTTAAAGTCTGCGAGGAATTGACAGATTGCGCCTAATAATCATTGCCTAAAGTGCTACGAAGTACACTTATCTATATTCCCCTACATCCAGAGCAACAGAATGGCACAGTCCAACTGGCTCCTCCACAAGTCCCATAAGTGTGCACCAAGCGAGCAGATAGATGGTAAAGGCGCTCGGAGATGAAATGTAGAGCAGATGGCGCTCTGTGGGAGGTATAGGCCATCTCTGATATGGGCAGTCATGCTGGGTGAGACAAAGTCCACGGCTGATTGGTGTCAATCTGACCCACTGCTTGGTTGATTACTTGCATCACACACGGCAGGATACAGGACTGGTGTTTGTGTGGTAACAGCACGGAGAAACAACCGCTATTACAGCGAATTGACTTCAGTCGTCATCAAGACACACTCTGCAGTCTGAAATGACAAAGCTGCATAAGGGTGGATATAGAAGTAGACGGCATGTGTCCGTGTTTGTGTCTTGGCTGCTAACTGAAATGCTACTCATGAAAGGAGCTCAAGGCCGGTGAAATGGAGAAAAGTCTGTTACGTGGACATCCTTTCAATCTTCCTTTTCACAAACCAGTTGGAAAGTGTTCCTGTTGTTACGGCCGTACAGGTCCTTTCACTGTGTTGTGCCATTAGATGCCATTTCAAAGTATGTGACCCTGTATTACTTTGCTGTTCTCTAGATAAAAGTAATAGAAAACGAATGCATTATGCCTAACAACATGTCAAGAGGATGCTAAGTGTGGCCAATTTGCTGCTGCTATCCTGTATGAGCACTGAACTTGGTCCCTCTGCGTACCAAATTACTGTCTGGAAAATGGTTGCTTTACACAAAATTGCCTTGTCTTTTTGAGCTTGTGTCAGCTGTTGGCCGCAGGTCAACAACACTGCCGTGCTGTGTATAGAATATTAAGATTTCAGATGTCTGATTTAGGGAAACTGCTGGGCAAATCGGAGCTAATTTTGAGCCAAATTTGAGCCAGTTTTGATTAATGTGCCTTAACGTTACAATGCGATGTTCCACATTTGATTTATTTAACCCATAAAGACCCAGTGCTACTTTTGTGGCAGCTGTCAAATGGTATTGTTCTCTATTTTTCCTCCATTTGTTTTATCACTATTTATTCTAACATTATGTTCAGTATTTTTTGCATTCGGTGGTGTAAATTAGGTATTTCCCCAATAAAGAGATTTAGTTTAATCCCTAAAAAAGGGGAAAAACAAAAAACTTATTCACTTCACTGTATTTTGTTTAATACAGAAACCATGTATAATTATGTACACTGTGAAAAATATGTAACAGATTAATGTGAATGGCAGATGTGTCTCTTATACTTATAAAAAATCTGGTATTTTCCTATATTGAATTAACTCATCATATAGATGTACATAAAAGCTCAGATTAAAGTTGAAGGTTAATATATCAAAAACAGAAAATGGAGGAAAAAACCAAATTTTTCAGTAAAATATATCATTATCTGAACATAAAAACAAGTATCTCCATCTGCTGTTATTTATAAAATCCTAGTACTACTTTTGAAACAAAATTATCCCAGTAACAAAATTATTTTTTCTTTCTATTTAAACCGTTCTTGGGTGATTCATCACCATTTATCATAATAACACCCTCTGTATTTTGCATTTTTTTTTCAGTGAAAATCAAGCATTTTTCAGTATTCTGTTTACTTGTCATGTTGTTTAATCATCATGCTGAGATTACATTTGAGGGTTATCAAACCAAAACCCAAGAAAAAGTGACTTTTTCATTAACATTTATTATTTACTCAGTGGTTCTCAAATCCGGTCCTCGTGGCCTGGTGTCCTGCATGTTTTAGTTATTTCCCTCTTCACACACTTGGTCCAATTAATGACCAGCTCTTCAAACTCTGCAGAAACCTGATGATGATGTATTGGCTTCCAGATGTGTCTAAAACATGCAGGACACCAGGCCATGAGGACCAGCTTTGAGAACCACTGAATAAATGATAGATTTTAATGACAGTCACTTTTTCTTGAGTTTTGGTATAATAACCCTCAAATGTAATCTCAGCACGATGATTGAAGGACATGACAAGTAACTTAATATTGGAAAATACTTGATTTTCACTGAAAAAATGCAAAATACAGAGGATATCATTATGATAAATGGTGACAAATCACCAGAGAAAGGTTAAATAAAAAAGACCACATCTTAGAGGTACTGCATTAATAGAACAGGTGAATAAGTGTTGTAGAAGTTGACGGAGTTTCTATTGTTGCCATGGAGCCTCTGAACCTCCAAATGGGTAATATCTGATGACCATAAAAAGATGACAAACTGCATTTTACAACAATTATTTATATGTATTAAAAGGATTTGTGGATCAACAAATTTTGATCCTATCTCTTGTGTTAGGGTTGGCACCAACCCATTTTAGTTTTTAAATGCATAAAATAACCACATTACATTTGTTTATTGCATCAAGACTTTTTGACTTTTTCCAGGAACCTCTATTTCAACAAAATTATATATATATTTTTTTTCTTTTTCACTAAATTCTGAAATGCTCTGGTTGAAATTAGGACCTTTGTGTCATTAGGGTCAGTTTTGACCCAGTTTTAAAAATAAGATTATAAAACAATAATTAGAGCCAAAACTAAAATCATAAGTGCACTGTCAGTCAACACACTGACATCAGCTCCTCTAGCAATCATGTGAGCTTTAGTGGATTCTCATTGATTCTTGTTATGCAGTAGGGGTGGGCGTATCAATCTAAATATCAATAGTATCGATACTAAGGTGAGTATTGGTATCCGATCGATACTAGCATGATCAGATCGATACTGCAGTTTCTCTTCTGTCGTCCAGCAATTTACTCGAATTTCCTCGGAGCACCACTTCTCTGTGGAAACAGCGCCCCCCTCTATCTCTAGGGATTCTTCCTTGGAGGGCTTTGTGAGCAGAGAGCCAAAGGTTAAGAATTGTAGTTTACACTTTATTTGCACTACTGACTTTATTTTTCACAATATCATGTAATGGACGGTATTTTTGTTGTGATGTTGACATTTTTATTTTTATATTTTTCTCACATTGCTGCTTTTTTTTGTTATTTTGCAGTGGTGACTTTTTTCTGAAACATTTGTAGAAGGATTATTTTATTGTTTTTATACTATTACATTTTATTCTAATGTTGTAGTTGGTTAATAAAAAAGCATTTTTATTGCTTAAAACCTTTGTGCTGTGTTTTACCATAATCATAATCAACTAACTCTAGGCAAAATCACAAAATTATTCAATGATCATGACATGTCAAGTAAAAAGTATTAGTGTTGGTATCAGTATCGGCGATACTAGCCCCCTTATTTACTTGGTATCGGATCAATACCAAAATCCCCAGTATTACCCACCCCTATTATGCAGTATACCTGCAGAAAAACAAGACACAGACGGGTCCAGACATGTGAGGTCAATTCAGTGAGAGTTGGTGATGTCAGAGGTCACATCCAGGGGTATACTAACAATAAAAAGGCCCACAGGCCCACATCAAAAATATTAAAATCAATATTCTCATCGATAAGGGAGAATAACAAGGAAAGCAAGAGATGGAAAATAAATTGGATAATAGATGTTATTTTTACTGTAATTTACAGCTGATTTAAGACATGAGTCAAAATTGAGATGGGATAACTTGTTATATCAATAAATGGTTGTGGTCACCAGTAGATGTTTGGGTTTCTATAGGTTAAACCGTATTAACTAGCAAATCAAAACAATTCAAAGCAATTCAATGCTCAAAACAGTTAAAATGAACTATGTTTGAGATGAAAGTGGCGAGGTCTATAACATTAAACCGTCTTTTTCACCCCTCTTGGTGTAATGTGATGTAAGTGAATGTGTCAGTCCGACCAAAGACTGTAAATTTGTTGACATTTTCATTGTAACCACTATCCTCTGTGCAGCCATCAAAAGCAGTTTTAATTATTCGTTTCCATAAGGAGCCTGTGAACCAGACCGCTATGTCTCAATGCTCATTAAATGTAGAACAACTTCGCACTGCTGCTTCCGAGTTGCACACGTCTTTTCAGATTGCTCAGTCATATCATGGCAGGTATCGAAGCCAAGTGCGCTTTCCGCATTGACTCATTCTACACCAATAATCAGCCAAATGAGGTTTTCAGTAATTGAGGCAAGAATAATTTATCTCTTTATTTAGGGGAGACTGCTCATCAAGGACAAAACTAAACTTGTCAAATTTCTTTAGTAACTGCTAGAAAATAATCATTTGGTCACTTCTTCAACTTTGCAATTAAGAGTACGATCTATAAATACACAGGAACATATAAAGCAGTGATCACGTTGTTGTGCGACTGAGGAACACCTTTTACATTAAAAAGTCTTATGTTGCAGCTGTTGTTTTTTGTGCATGTGTTTTTTTTCCTACCGTTTCTGTACCGCCGAACAACAAGGCCCCCCTCGGCTCCTGGCAGCTCATTTTTCCTCCTTCGTTACTGAAGCATAGAATATTGATGCATGTCAGAATCTACTACATTTTGTCAATATAAGACAGGAAAATGAAAAAAAATGAAACGAGCGCGCAGAGGAAATATATAGTGATATGGTGGTCAAATCTGTCAATTATTAACACCGTGAATAGCATGCCCTATATCCCATCCAAACACGAGGGTAAACAAACTACAGAGGCATTTTGATCGCAGCAGGATGGTTTGCGGTTTCCCGGGTCTGTCGTTTAAAGTCACTCTGGCGCATATGTGAAGGCAGGGCGATGTTGTTATCATAAAGATGAGGCTGCTATTTTTTCGTTGATAGTTAATAACTTCAAACCTCTTCGCTGATGCTGGGACACATTCATCAAAGCCGCTGTCAGATATTTTCATTTACTTATGTTGAAGACCATTAGCAGGCGCGGTTTCATGTATGCACCTGTACTTCGGTTGTGATCACATACCCATATGATTATGTAATGATGTTTCTCGGGGTATGTATATATAGAATGGAGTTGGTAAAAAATGCTTATTTATGTACGGGTTTGCATGTCTGTTGCCTGGCTCTGCCTCTGCTTGGTTTTTAGAAAACAGCTGGGGCTCAGACTAGCTGTTGATAGGAGTTGTGTGAGACAGCTGCATATGGCAGGAAATGGCACAAGCCAGCGGGTAGACAATGATCAGGCAGGGCAGCAGCGACATGGTGCCACACAGAACCAGGGGCGGCCTATGCATAGTTCCTGTTCAGTGGGCATCACAGCAAAACAGGGCATAAACAAGATTAGTGGCTGGAAAACACTGGCTGTGTGTGGGTGCCTACACCTAGTCACTGTGCACTACAATATACTAGGAACCAGGAATGACTTAAAGCTGTGCCTCGGTGTGATAATCCACATGCAAATTTCTCTGCATGACAACTATTCACACCGGGTCTGGTGCGAAATACCCACATTATTGTGTTCCATTTTCGTCAAAAAAAAAAAAAAAAAAAAAGGAGTTTCTTAAGGCAATATTTCTATATGACCACAGTACGGTTTCAAGAAAAAACCCAATAACTGCAACAAACCAATCAAACCTGATCAACTCTGCATAAAGTTTAACCCATAAAGACCCAAATGTAAAGACAAAATATCCACAGTTTTATTTATTTCAAAATGTGTTTATGATTTTAAAACATATGACATACCCATTCGCATTATGTGATACAGGAACATTAATATTAACTGTCACAGGATGTACTTAATGTTCCCTGTTTCCACCAGAAAAGGCTCTAATGAGTATTACTGCAAAGGGAAATGAACCAAATGAAAAAACAAGAAAAAAAAAAAAATACAGAGAGAGAGAGCGATATCCACAGTTTTAAAGCACTTTACAAACGTATGTTGTGGTCACAGTATGGGAGGGCGGGGCTTATTGTTAATTGCAGGGTCATTACATCCTTGGTTCTTGATTACCTTTATTTATGTGTCTGTTATTGTTTACCAAGTTGGTGTGTGTCACTTCCATTACATTGTTGGTAAGTAATTATTGTTGAAATAAATTGTATTATAAATTATTCAGACTATCAATTAGATCGTTACCATGTGTACTATACATCAGTTTTCCTAATCTGTTTACTATCTGTTATTTACATTATTAGGAATCCGAACAGATGTAACTTTATCATTAAGGAAGCAAAAGTAATGTATTATTTTGTATAACTGTGAGCTGGGGGTGGAATTTAATACATTTTCTATTCCCATTCCTTTTCAAGCAATATATATTGAATTTATTGTTTATTACTAGAGTACATGGCAATTGCTATGTTGTCTTCATCATCTCTATTTATTTGTGTATTTGTTCTGCTGTTAGTTTCTTGTACACATAAAATATTTTTTTCTTCTGCTCAAAACAAATAAATGAGTAAAATGTACACTAAGATCATCTAGTGATGTAAACTGTTCAACACCTGTTGATCCACTAATCCTGTCAATACATGGAAATTCATTCATTCATTCATTTTTCTGAACCCACTTTATCCTCACTAGGGTCACGGGGCTCGCATGGAGCCCATCCCAGCTACTAAAGGGCGAAGGCGGGGTACACCCTGGACATTTATACATGTAAATAACTGGTTTAAAATACAGTTATTCATCTTTTCATGGTGATCAGATATGACCCATTTGGACGTTCAGAGGCTCCTTACTGAACACGGACAATTCTTAAGTGGCTTTCTTTTTGTCAGACAAGTGAATTTTTTAGAGGAGATGTTTTTTTTACCTGCTAACAGTTTTGGCATCTTCTATAACATTGATTCACCGGTAAAACCTATGCAGTTTAATAAATTACAGTGGATGGACACACTTGGTTTATGCTTTGTTAATGACATTTTTTACTGAAAAAGTGACTTTTTCTTTGAGTTTTCTCCGTTTTTGGTATGACAACTCTTAAATGTAATCTTAACACAATGATTAAAGGGCATGACAAGTAAATTAATAGAAAAATAACTGATTTTCACTGGAAAAAACAAAATACAGAGGATATTATTATGATAAATGATGATAAATCACCTGAGAAAGAAATATAGAAAAAAAAAATAATTTCAGAACTGCTACAAAAGTAGTACTGGTTGTTTATGAGTAAATCCAGTTAGAATGTGTTTTCATTTGTTAATCATTAAGACTTGAGATTGGCCTGTATAGATTCTCATTGCAGACAGAATACAGATATCATTAAGGTATTAAGGATCAATGACCCTTAATATTTGGAGGATATTAATTTTCTGTGCCATGATACAGCTCACAATAGTTACAACAATATGTCAGTACTACTACATGAATAAATGTTGTCCACTCATGTGTTGTTATTACATGATGCTGTGGATGTGACATTATTTGACCACAGTATATACGGTACACACCACAAACCAAAAGACGTGACTGCATCAAAACCAAACATATTTTCGATAATTTACCGTTTTGGATAATAGAATTAAAAACAGTTAAACTCAATAACCAGAAAAATGTGAATACTGACTCCAATATTCTGCCATGAACAATAATCTTGAATAAAGATACGGTTTTCTTTGTGGTGCTCGTGTAACATTAACCCTCAGAGATTGTTGACTCAAGGCCAAAGCGGTAGGTAATACTGCACAACAGCCTTTTCACATGTTCTAGTGATACTGCTGCTGCTGTAGGTGCATCGGTACCAAGGACAACACTGGTCAGGCAGAAATCCGCTGAAACAAAGGTCAGTCATCAATTGAGTATTCACACAAATGTATGATGAATTGGTTGTATCACAAGGTAAAACCACATTGTTTTTTGCAATATATATATATAGTGAATAACAGTAACAGTGTACACCACTGCACAACTGGGCAGTCATAGGATATAGGAGAATGGGGTTGGTTGTTACAGTTTGGCTGAATATTTCCTGATCAATACATCTTAGAATAGTCATTCTTACGTTGCAGTAAAGCTAAAGTTTTGGGATGTAATAGGCATCCCTTTCATTCTTTTATTTTATCAGTGATTTATTAACCATCAAAGACATTCTGAAACATTGTGACAATCAACCCCATCAGGAGGCTGGTTACCACACACTTTGGGATTGGTTGTCCCATATTATTTCAATGGGAATTTTGTTTTTTAAATGATGGCAACTTTCAGAATTAAATTTACAAGTGAAATTTTTGGTAAACAGGAAGGAACATAAGCAGGACACATGAAACATCATATCCTTGAGGTTTTCATCAAGTACCTGAGAAATCAGAATAGTACAGAGGGGTGAG
>JAPTGZ010000014.1:21459857-21470976 GCA_029814645.1 Fowleria isostigma | reverse complement strand
ACTGGTCCGGCCCACTTGAGATCCAATTGGGCTGAATGCGGCCCCTGAAAGAAATTAATTTGAGACCCCTGGTGCACTCAGATGAAGTCTTGACCTTATATGTGCAAATGTGGTGACGTAGCTAGCTGTACACGTAAAAAATTAAGCAAAAATTTAAAGGGGTTGTAGAAATCCACTCGATTTTTTCCAAACTGAATGTGAAGATAGGCTCTGCAGCACCTGAAGGGTTCATATTCAAACTTTTTGAACTACACTGTGAGCCCAGATAGGTCAAGTTTACTTTAAAAAATTGGGAAAAGTTAAATAAAAAAAAAATTAAGTATGATTAATAAACTCTTGCATAGTTATTACACTTATATAATTAATCTCTATGCACTAAATCCTAAGTTTATTTAAGTAAAAATATCTAATCATACTAACTGTAAAGCAGTTGAGAATACAAAAGATACTGAGTTAAATGTACTTAAAAAGTTCAATAATCATTACTTCATTTCAAGTAAACTCAGCTCATCCGGGTTTACAGTGTATTAAGGTCCCCAAATAAACAAATAAATGTCCCAAAGACTAATGAAAGTGGGTTTAATATATGATCCCTTTAATAAAACTTGCTACATTGTGAGGATATGCACTGTGTGGCTGAAGGGTTTGTTGACATACTAACCAGGGGCGGATCTGCGGAGGGCAACTACCCCAACTATGTTCTAAAAGCTACACTAAACCAAATATAAATCAGCGCTATTCCCAAAAGTCTTTCAAAGTATTGAAATAAAAAAATTAATTCACAGATGGATGGCAGGAGGATAGCAGTACAGTGACGTAACATTCAACATGTTATTCAATAAAATAACATGTTTTCACTAAAAACCTTTATTATAAGGTTTGATATGTAAAGTTTTACATGTATCTTATTTTATCAGCAATTATGAAAAATCTAAATATGAAGCAAATTCCTACTCTATTACATAACAATTCAAAAATTACTTTAAACGTGTTACCGACTCCATTTATACATATATAAGTAGATTCCATGTATCTTACTGAGGACGGACCATGCCACCCTGACAAGACCTCCTGCCACCCCATGTACAATTTTCTAGATCTGCCACTGATACTAACATGATTGGGATACCAATAGAGTAACAGCAGAAATATACAGAATTAATGCATTTGGTCACACAGTGAAAGTGGATAAAAAACAAATAAAAATATTCCATTGACGTTCCCTGGAGACATCTGAAACCATTAAGCATTCCATGCGTCACTAATCAGATTGAAAATCTGTGTATAATTAAACATTTTTAGAAACAATAAATGCTGCTGAAAATGTCACTTTTCCTTCTACACCTTTTTTTCCTTCTGCGGCTTAAAACAGCCATGGAAAATTGTTGCATCAGAGGCTGTTATATTTTTCCATTGAGAAGCAATTACTGTCTTTCAAGAGCATGACTTTTAATTAAGTTCTTCTGAAGCTGCCATATCCTACAGAAACTACAAAACCACTTAAAGTTACACATAAAAAAAGGTCATGTGTCATTCCACACAGATCGCATGGAGCGGTTCAGTGACAAACAGTAATCCACTAATGGGCTCTGATGAGTCCCACCATGGTAACTTCTACTTCAGCGCGATGCTCGTCTGGTTTGATGGACTCTCCACATCACACCATGCTCTGATTCATAGGATGTACTGTATGTGACGACAGGAGCACTGATCTCAAGTAAATGGTACTAAAACGAACACAAAGGAAGCTCTAATAGACTGGTATGACAATGCATTAAAATGTGTTTTTTTTTTTCTTCTTTTTTTGTTAAGCTGCAATAAATCAGAAAAAATATATATGACAGCTGGAGAGATATCAGCTATTGCAGAACAGAACGGAAACGTGCATTGATGCTAGATGAGAGAAACATGAGGGATGGTCAAAAGGCTCTCGGGGTATGAATTTCATTTTGTTGTCATTTCCAACTTTTCATTTCCAACACACTGCCTCCCTTTCACATCAAACCTTCCTTACCCAAACCATCTCTTTCCTTTCAGTGACAGCCTCACTCCGTACCCCCCGCTTTGCGATAGCCATGCAAAACTGAAACCATCTGTAGCTCCAGTAATGACGCCGATGACGGCAAAGGGAATGAGCAGGGCTTTGAAAGCCATCACTTTGACTTTGGGCCCAGTTTAGTACCTATGATCCAGCTGCTCCTCATGGAGAACTGCAGCAGCTTTGAAATCTTAAATGAGGACTGGAAACATTCATCTGTAATACATCTGCCTCTCCATGTACCGTAGCTGCACAAGTAGTTAGTACCAGTCATTAACTATTGACTAGTTACTGAAGAATGTAGGTATGGGACTTGATAAGAACTTAATGATTCCGATTCCATAATTGATTTTGCTTATCGATACGATTCCTTATTGATTCTCTTATTAATTGTCATTGGGTAAGAAAATAAAAGAGTACAAATGGGCTTGTTTGCATTAAGTGTCTTTCATATTTTTATCTCTGTTAGAGCTGCACAATATATCGTTTGAACATCGTCATCGCAACGTACGTGTGCGCAATAGTCACATCGCACTTCCTGTAATGTAGGAGGTAAATGAACTCAACATCTTCTCGTCTAATTTCAAGGGTACCTGACACACATCTATTATCAATCACCAATCACAATCATTCTTATTCAGTTTGGACTGAGACACTGGTAACAACATTAAAAAATAAGCAAGAGAAAAACCACCAAAACAACAACTTGGCGCCAAAAAGAAAAGCAACGTTGATTATGTGGAATTATTTCATCTACAGGATGGATGAAAGTGAAACACATGTTCTGTGTTGACAGTCTTTTGCACCTGTTGACACGACAAGCAGTAACAAAACTAAATTGTTTGACCATTGAAGTTGGCACCACACAGCTGTTATTATACTCTTGAGTGTTTTTTTCATATCACAGGTTTTTAAAAAAAATCACAATGTCAGTTTTTCCCAATACCGTGCAGCTCTATTCTCTGTACAGAAAATTTAAAACATATACAATATGCACAAATAGTGAAAAAGTGAAAATGTAAGATGCTTTACTAATTCCTCTATGTCTCCCACTGTTGTGCACCTCATTTTCCTTTTCCCTACCTTTGGAAATTTATATTTGAGGCGGCGGGATGTTTGTTGCCACCCCATCCCCCATAGTATTTTTTCATGAATATTTTGACAGTATTGTAGTTTATACCCACAGCCTCCAGATCTGTAAATCTGATATTTGATGATGCTCTGATCATTTCACATTAAAGTTATGAATGGACCCATTGTGGGGGAAAAAAAAGAAGTCACTTTTAATCTCCAGGACGGGCTTTAGCATACTATACATTTAGCATACTAATGCTAAATGTATGCTAGCAGCCTTTCATACATATCAAACAGTTACGCTGCTGTAATACAAAGAACATCTGTGTCGTATGTTTCTGTCTCTGGTGTTGTTTTATTATTATTTTTATATTATTATTTTTTTTGTTTTCACTTTCAAGACATTGTGAAAAATAAACAGGACAGGTCAAATTTACCTCGGCAGTATGGGAAAATATGTGGTGACATCAAAAGCATCTCCAAGTCAGTTAAAGGCAGAGATATACAGTTAAAAATTCTTCACAGAGCTTATATTACTCATTATAGACTCAAAAAACACTAGATCCAAGAGTTTCAGATCTTCGTTGGTATAATCGTAGTCAAATAGGTACTTTGATTTATATGCTGTTGTATGCCAGAGTTAAATCTTTTTGGACAGATGCTACTTCAGAGTTTATTAACCCTTTAACTGCTTGCTCAACCATATGGTTTAGTACATTTTGAGTTTCTATATTTCAATGTGGAGTACTTAACTGATCTGAACCTAACTGAGTCAAGAAACATAAAAATCACTAAACACATTTTGACTGTTTTTTGTAAAAATATGAAAGATCTGAATACTTTTTTGGCATACCATCCATAATTATATTATTTGACACCACAAACAAACTTAAATTATAGATCTGTAATAATTTTTAAAAACATGCTCAACCAAATGGTGATTTGTGTTTTTATGATAAGAGTAGAAAAATTGAGCCAACATAAAATAATGGATTATTTGTTATAAAATCAAAACCTGTGTTCATCTATTGCTGCAAATATTAAATATTTCGTGGTAGTTTTTACACATATGTTGAAATAATTAACTTAGTAAGTAATTTTTGACACTTTTCGAGTTGATATTAGTAAGTATGGTAAAAAAAAAAAAAAATAGAATAAAATCTATAAATTACTCACCCAAGTGAATAAGAAATACCAACAAAAAACTTTTTTTTAAATCAGGTTTTTCTTGGTGGGGGAGTTAAAGGGTTACGATAATTATTGCTCCATGTCCATCAGTGTGTCTGATGGGGTATGGGGCTGCACAACTAAAAAACAAAACAAGACAGAAAAAAAGATGATTTAGCCTTTTTGGACGCAAAAAGAATAATTTTGCCCAACTGGAAAATTCATCAACCAAAGTGTTTCTCTATAGAAAAATGGGTTTCTGAGTTTTTAAATCTCTTAGGTTTTAGAGCGAATAACAGATGAACTCAATGACACAAATTTTAGAACTGACACCATTTGGAACCAGGTGTGTGTGTGTCAGGGATTGGGGGGGGGGGGCATATCATTGTCACAATTTTTTAGTTGAAAGACATAAATTCAGAGCAATTTTTTGTATTCGGTTTCCCTTTAATAATGTTATAAGTATTTAAGTTTAGAGTACTTGCACTGTCCTTTTTATGTGGTATAGTTGTGAATGTTCTGTCTTTGGTTTGGTGTTTTGGTTGTTGATTTTTGTCATTGTTTGGATCTGTGTGTATTGTCATGTATAATTGCAAAAATTAATGAAATGTGAATAAACAAACAAACAAAAAAAAAAACCAAGATGGTTATTTTCTTTGCTCAGAAAGCTGATTCAGATTTCACTGTGTGGTCAGTGAATTTAAATGCTACAATGAAATGGCTGAAATTATGACAGGAACATATTAAAATGTCTTAAAAAAGTGAAACAAATATTAATATTAATAGCAGTGTTTTATGCGTGTCATTTTCTTTTGATCTGAGTACTGACACAATACCTGTGTAAGTGTGAATGCAGTTCTAAAGAGGAATGATATGAGTTGTTCAAATGTATAAATGACTTGACAGCTGTGTCTGAGAATCTGAGGTCCTTTATAAAGGCCTTCCTTTCCTGCTAATTAGGAGAACAAATAAACCCACGATGTTTTTACATATCAAAAACAAAGACACTCAATAATTCGCTGGAGATCGAAATTTGGACATGACAAACCTTTAATGTTATGAAAAATGAGTAAAATATTGATGTGTTGAATGTAATCACAGTCACAAAAACAGAACAGAGACATGAGTCATATTTGGACGCCTTTCTTTTTCTGCTTTCACTGCACAACAAATTAAGGAGAAGACTCTGTCAGTGTGATTAGACATTCTTCTGAATGCATTTTTATTTGAAAGCAAACAGTGAATTATTGTTAAATTAACTCAACTTTTCACTCAGCGACACGAATGCCTTCATCTAAGATTAAATAAATGTATACTGTGACATGCAGCAGCTTCAAGTGTAGATAGAATGGACTCGGCAGCATATTTAATATCCGATTTTCATTGTATAAACACAGACATATGGTATATTTTCACTCTTTCCTAAAATAAAACGTGAGCTTATTATCATGTAAACGAATCCCATGAGTTGGTCTGATGTTTGGTGGTGCGATCTGAAGGCGAGAAACACGCAAATGCTAATTTTTTTTAAGTCCAAGAAGTAGAGAAGAAATTGTGTATTATTAAAAACATCAATAATCTACATGACTGTCGGTGGAGAGTACTAACAAAAGATAATTGCACGGAAGGCCTTGTTTGCACTGCCTGCAGGAAACACCGGCAACATACAAAAGTGTCTTGTAGCGCACGGTTCGACTTCAAGGACTTAAAAACGCTGCTGAAAACCAGGAGTTTTTAAAACAGAGAAAAGAGAGAAAGATTTATCTTCACAATAAGCAGCTGATAATGTGATTAGTCTTATGTCTGACTGACTCAAACTTTTAAAGTAATCATTTTAGTAGGCAAAAAACTCAGCATTTATAAACTCATTTCTTTAATTATAATGATTCCATGCTTTTCTCTGAATATTTTGAGAATATTTAGGCTGTTTTTGGGACAAAACAAGACATCCACTTTGGCTTTATAACAGTAATTAGTATTTTTGACGACTTTAAACCAAATATTCAGCCATTACGTTAAAGAGATAATTGGCAGATGGTCTCTAAACTGAGCCATCTTTATGTCATTTTGTGATGATTATTGCCATATCGTGGTAAAATGACATGAGTTTGTAGCTGACTTCAGAGGCTAAAGTCAGCTGAGAATCATGGCGGTTCCACAGCGACAGATTTTCACAAAGAAAGACGTCAAACATTAAAAAAAAAACACCCATCCTGGATATAATCCACTCCTGCTGTCTATCTATACACTTAGTGTGTTCCAGACAGTCATATTTTCTCCTAAATACCATTAATGCTGCTTCCCTTTCAGTACTCAATTTATTTTTACTATTAACTTTGGTGCGACCGCGTAGATGAGTTCACGCTGAACTTTGTTTCACGGCGTCCTTTACCGTTTAATTTACTGCAGAGCGAAGGCCCACGGGCGTTTATGACACCCGCAGACACACACATTGCTGCTGCTTTTGTCTTTAGATCTTGTTAAAAACTGGCATTTCCAGTATTTTTTTTTATGATGTCTTCCGAATAGGGGACATGGGACCGGGACAACTAATAGAAAACACTGTTTAATACCGTAATGTTTCCTGCAGGACTGACCCCGCGGTACTAAATCACATGGAACCATCTCCTTGGGAATGATGTACAGTAACAGAACAAAATTTTGTCATGAGGCTGTGCTTTGCTTTATCCTCCACAGACTGCTCTGTTATAAACTGTGTCATTATAACAAGGCCTTCCTTGTGTTCTTCCTCCTCAAATACCTCTGATACTGGAAGTTACAAGTCGTCTAAGAAACCCCTTCAAGGAGTGAACTAGATATTTACTTTCAACTGCCGTGCTGCGACTCTCTCAACTCCTTGTCAGTGCCTGTACCTCTGTGATGCATGTTAAACATACACAGTAATATACCAAGGGTTGTTGGTTATGATGGCTAATTATGTGCGGCGTACAATATGGATTATTACTAACAGTTGATCATACAGCTACTGAAGAATAATAAAAAGGACCTAATTGTGCCATTTACAGCTAGAGGCCTCTTTGTATTCCAACAGGTTTTCGTTTGCGTCGCGGTACATTACAGCACCGTCAACCTTTTTCACAAATGCCATCATTTCTCCATACTTATGTCTGTACAAATATAACTTGGGTGTGAAATGTCCCATATGATGCACTGCTCTGAGGATCTGTACAGTTTGCACGTGCAATGAGTGTCAGAAATAGAGATATTAAGAGGGCGACAACACAAAGAGCGAGGGAGAAAAAGTGATTACGCTCATGCAGGGGTTATGATTAATCTGCCAGTGTATCACTGACACAGGTGCCGTGACTCCGGAAATGAAGATAAACCTATGGTTTTTGTCTAATAATGGCCGTTATAATTACTGATTCTGTAATCCAATCTGTCACAACTCTCATCCATACAAGAAAATGTGATTGGAGCTTTTAACTGCCCCCATTTGTTACTATTATAAGCTTCTATTTTTTCCTTCCAGTACATCAAGTTGAAAACATTTTCCCCCTAAAGTTTTCCTGCACTTTTTTTTTTTTCCAATGTGAAGTGAAAATAGGAGTGCTTACAGGGCAGATAGCTCTGGGAATTAAGCTGTTACCACACTTAATTAGCACATCTTGTCAGTGCTCAGGTGTATGAGAAATTCCCTTTAAAGTGATGAATTAGAGCAATCAGTCAAAAAGGCTTCCCAAGTCGACCGACAGCAGAAACAACACCTTTCTACCACCTCACATAGCCACGTCAACGGGTCCACCTTCCAACCCTGAGAGTTTGCACCACAGCTGAGCCCTTGATGCATTAGAGTTATCGACGCTCTGTGCACAATGATTAGGGTTCGCTTTCATTCCTAAGCAAAGAACATCAAAGTATAATGAGGAAGCGACTATTTAATTGACTGTTCTCACCAGTTTAACCAATCTCAGATACTGCAAACCCACAGCAGCAGAGACTGTACGGGATGGAGAGAGCAATCAACTGAATCTCTAAATGTTTTTGAAAAATGCAATAAATTACCCCTTCTATTGTTTTTGTTCGGTTTGTTTCTTTGTTAACACTTTAGCAGCAAAACTAATAGTTGAATTCAAAACAAACTGGGTTTATAGATTTCCAGTGACCCAGAATAGATCTCAATACATTTCGGGAAAAGTAGGTCCAAGTTCAATTTTGTATGATTTTTTAATTTCTTTTTTTCCCCCCATTTAATTATAATGGGTGAAATTTCACACATCTATATATAACATCAATTTTGTTTCAATCTACTTCAAACTTGGCAGATGCTTAATATGCTGACATCAGCACACACAGACATGAGGACATCAGCTGGATCAATGCCAAAATAAGCTACAATATGTGCGAGGAACGGGGTTTGTTGTGCCTGGCACCACTTGTTATATTGTTTTTTCTTTGCAAGGTGAAAAAAAACATCTAATAATTAGTTGTACCTGAGTCTGTCATGACAAATTTCAGTCACACTTGAGTTGCAGTAGACTACTACCCTTTTAAGACTGCCAGTAGAACAAGCTGCCTAGGTGTCTTTATGTTTTTTTTGCAATAAATGTGTCAGAAACTGTCTTTTTTGACAATTCTTGTGCACCTTTGCTTTCAGGAAGAACTAAACATTCAATATATGGCCATTAATTGTCATTATTATAAACGGTAATTGCTTATAACGGTGTGTTTTTGTAAAAAAGAAAAAGCAGATTTGAGGTTGTTAGCATATGTATTATCAGAAGCAACTGTAAATCTCCATAACAAAACTTTCTGTGAATGCAGAAATAAGCTTTCAAGTAGTTTACAGCTGCATAAACACACTTTTTTGGTCTTGAGCATTCTGTATTCATATTATGGCCTCATATTTTTTTTATTATTTTCAGGCGAAGTCTCTGAAACAGTTCCTTTCTATTTATAATAGTGTACCACATTGCTGCTGTAAAGTGTTATACAGTTGCAGAAAAAATTATTAGACCATCAAAAGTCATTAAAAAATGATTATGCAATCAAGTACTAACTCCTGTGTGTATTATGTGACTAAAATGGACATAAAAGAAAACATGGAATGCCTAAAAGCACTGTACAATACTAAAGGTATTGATGTAAGAATGTGTGTGATTTTGGTTATTATCAAGATAACCATTGAAAATGGAAATATGTCAGCTCTGAAATAAAAATGACAAGCCATTTTTGTTGGTATCATTATATTCGGCCAAACAAATGTACCTTTAGTTGTACCAGGCATTAAAATATAAAAGAAACTGAGGAAAACAAGGGTGGTCTAATATTTTTTTTTTTTTTTTCCATGACTGTAGGTCATTCGCTTTTAGAATTACATAACCCCCCCGTGCCCAAAAAACCCCAAACAGCTACATTTTGCACTAATGCAGGATTTCTCAACCTTTTTGGAACCACATCCCACTAACAAAGTGGTTTCCAAAAAGGTTGAAAAACCCTGTATTAGTGCAAAATGTAGCACCGCTGAGATTGCCTTTGTTAAAGGGTTAAAAAGACTCTATTGATGAATTATATTTGTGAACCACGCATCATATCTGAAAAATATGGTAAAGGACACTCAACACACACATACATATAAGTTTTCTTGCAGATGGTTTCTATTTTGACATACTTTCAGAGGACAATCTTTCACTATTCAAGCATTTATTCTCACTGCCCCGTCCCCCGCTGCAGTCTTGTCCAGCACATTTCCAAAGTGTACGCGTGCGTGACATTTTCTTTGTCCACCGTGTATACAAAGCTGTTTGCCAGTTGCCAGTCCTGCCACTGATGGATGCTGTTTTCTCAGGGTTGTTAGTGCTTTTCTAATTGTTATGCAGGAACAGCAATTAGGCACAAACAAGTCTCAAGGTCAAATGTAATGGCGTCCTTTAGAAACAAGACATCAACAGACGGCGCCTTGAAATACAATGGTTTTCATAGTAATAAAAGCAACGGCATAGGCCTGATAAGACTTTGGCTCACTGTAGCAGGGATTTGATGGCACTGAGTCGAATACTAACAGCAGAGATTTTCAATACTGCATGCTGCGTTTAACTTGGCTTTTTCCTCCTGACTTCATAGACCACAAAGTAAAGAATAAAGCAGATTATTTTAAAAGTTGTTGTCATCAGGCTATGTCAGCAATGCTAGCTTGAGCTAATTGTAGGAAGTAAACAGGGTCACAGCTCCTATTGAGCCGATCGGTTGCGACTTGGCTCGTTGTTTTTTCTTCTGCTTGTATTCACTCCTTGCTCAGCATGTCACCTTGGTGCACATCTCACCTTAATTCACAGTGGTAAACATGAATGGACGTGCCCACTGAGTGTAAGAATAATAAAAAAAAATGAAAAAAAAAAATCATAGTCTCTTGAGTTTTCTTTGCCCACTTGAAAATTCTACAGCAAAGGCAGCAGCAATGGGACCTGTCAGAATATCCATCATCATTGTCAGAAAAAAAAAAAAAAAAATCACATCTGTATTCATCAATAGACACGGGGCAAAATGTGAACCTGCTTACCATCCCTCATGGGCTGCTTTTAAGGGTCACTCTTAAAAAGTCAAAGACAGACCCTGAATGCTGAGATGGAAATGCTATTGTGCTAAATTCATTGACTTTAAACATAGTCCAGTCTTCTTCTACAATAGATGTCTTCCAGAATAATAGAAGTATCTTTGTCTAAATCTACTAGAAATGGCTGTTATTCAGATCAGACATATAGAATCATAGCCCCAAATTCAAACATCTGAACTTTTGTTTAATACTTATTTACAGTTTTGGGAGTAACACAATAAAAGTAATGCAATGCAGAGGTTACTATTTACAGTAATGCAGTAGTG
>JAPTGZ010000014.1:21371253-21384006 GCA_029814645.1 Fowleria isostigma | reverse complement strand
CACGTCCAAAATTTAATCATCTCTTCCTTGTCCCAGAGTGGACATTTCCTGAAAATTTCATCAAAATCCGTCCATAAATTTTTGAGTTATTTTGTATACAAACAGACAAACAGACAAGCAGACAGACAGATAAACGCCGGCAAAAACATAACCTCCTTGGCGGAGGTAAAAAAGCTCATGGGATTTCCAAAAAAGAAAACAAAAATGAACTTCCACCATGTCTGCATGTGACTAAACATGTACTCTTATTTCTGCACAACTTCAGCAGATCATGGGGATGTACATAATTGTACAACTGTGTTCAGGTCACATCTGAAACAATCTGATCAGCAATTGACTCCCTCGTTAAGTCCTGCTCTCCATGGTTACAGTTGCTAGGCTTGGCAAGCTTTCTCTTACGGTTCATTCAGTGGCATGTAAACATAGATTCCACAACTTGTTGATGATTCATGCACAGATGTATAAAAGGACAACAATGTTCTTGTATCACAGGGTAAATCAATATATTGTTTTATTTTAAGCTAACTTTCACTTATGACTCCTGATATGTCTTAGCCTATTGTTAAATGCTGTGTTTTCCATCTGTTTATAGTGCACCAGGATATTGTGTGGGTTAAGCCTCCAGCGATACACAACTATCTAACTCAATGTTGAAACATTAGTAACTTTAAATGGACCAATCCCTGGAGAGCTACTATTGTGCATGGTTTACATGTATCCCTCTTCAACACACCTGATTCAAATAAGCCTATCTTCAAGCTCTGCAGAAACCTGATCACAACAGTCAGGTGTGTTAAAGAAGGAAACATCCAAAACATGCAGGATGGTAGTTCTCCAGGATTGTTTGGTCACCCCTGTACGGTCTTGTAGCTAGCAACTGTGTGCTAGTTAGCATTAGCATCTAACCTTGGAACACTCATAGTAGTTAAACAGTAGCTGTGAGGGAGGTCCTCCACATTGTTTAATCCATATTTGACATCTCTCCAGTTGTTTTTGGTGTTGGGAAGGTGAAAAATATATCACCCAGACGTTAAGATAAGAAAACTTTTATTAGTCCCACAATGGGGAAATTGGAGACTTTCATTAGCAAATCCCGTACACGCACCACTTAGGTATTTTGCTCTGGAGGTAAATGCTTGCCAGGCGCTCCTCTCTTAGTTACCGTTGTTAATGTATGATTGATCAGTGGAGGTTCTAGGGTGGGACCTAGCAAAGGGTATATCTGACAATCATGCATGTAACGTCTGTCTGAAAACACAGTGATCATCCAAAAATTTTATCACGTGGTAGATTTTCTTCAATCTGAAAACACAAAGACGCAGTAGATGCATTAGTGTTATGTCCTCTCAGACTACTTGAATTATAATATGCCGAAAGGGATTTATGGATTTTTTTTCTCCAGTGTCACTAATCAAGTACTGCAGCTTTAAACAACAGCAGAAAACACCAGTCAACGTAATTAAGGCACGCTGAAGGAATTAGGCGATATATTAACTGTTAACATCTTAAAATCTACTTACAGTACAAATTAACCCTTGGAAAAATGGGCTGTGGGGACAAGTACATAAAAAATTCAGAAGCTAAACATGTGTTTACCAGCCAAAATTTAACCCACAAAGACCCAGCCCTTCTTTTAAGTCAGTTTCCAAATTAAATTTTCTCTATATCTAACTTCTCATGTGATTTATTATCCTCTGTATTTTGTATTTTAGAGTATAAATCAGGTATTTTCCTATATTTAATTTACTGATCATGAGGATGTTCATAAAATGTCACATTAGAGTTGAGGGATATTATATCAAAAATAGAAAATTGAAGGAAAAAGGGACTTTTTAAGTAAAATATAGTGGGAAAAAATCAAAAGGGGGAGGAGGGGTTGCTAGGGGGAGGCATGGGATCACTCCTGGGTGTTTTATTTTTCTTCAGGTTAGAACATGTAGCAGATGTGTCTGGACATTATGGGCACATCCACAATTGTGTATATATGTGTGTGTAAGTAAATACATGTCTTTATTTTACATACATATTTTACATACATAATCTTTATTACTTAAACGACGAGTACGAGTATGAGTTATTCTGCAAAAGTAGGATGGCCATGAGAAGCAACAAATTTTTTCACTGGAAAGTATATTTATTTGATGACACACATGCAACGACATGCTGCCAAACAGATCCTGAGACGGAAGTGGGAGGGGATTGGTCTCACCCTCAGGAAGCCAGCTAATAGGACCACCAGGCAGGCACTGACCTGGAACCCTCGAGGCAAAAGGAGGGGCCATCCCAGCAACTCCTGGAGGTAAGACACTGACCGGGAGCTGAATGAGCGAGGGATGTTCTGGGAGGACGTGGAGATGGAAGCCCAGAACCATGCTGGATGGAGAACTGTCATCAGTGACCTATGCTCCGTATGGGCTAAAAGGCTCTAGTAGTAGTAGTAATAGTAGTCATCGACTCCCTTCCTCTCTTCAAATCCACCCTCAAAACTCACCTTTTTAGATTAGCTTTTTTATTGTAATTGCCATGGTTTTATGATTGCTGTTTTATTCTGTTTATTTCTGTTTTGTGTTTTATTAATACGGTGGGTTTTTTTTTAACTATGTCTGTAAAGTGTCCTTGTGTGACCTGAAAGGCGCTTTTAAATAAAATGTATTATTATTATTATAATTATTATTAGTAGTAGTACACATGCAACAGAGATTCACAAATTACCCTTTTTTCTCCTCTTTCTTTCTGAGCAATATTGACACCCCTTTGTTTTTTTTCTGCCAAAAAAAAACTGACCAGTGTACTTTGCATCCATGATGTCCTGTGAAACAGTTGTATCACTGTTCTGAATAAAAATTTCAATAAAAAAAAAAAAAACATGTATTGAGTTGAAAAAATGTTTTAGTGTTGGAGCACCCTGGACTCATTTCAGGGACGTACAACAAACAAATCCACTGCCATGGTGATCTGTCGCTAGACTAGACAAAGAGTTTAGGTTTGGAGAATGGACAAGGATTGGACTGGAAAAAAAAAAGTGCCATGTTTCAGTTTTTACACAGTTTGCACTTTAATGTTCTGAGATATGACATGGAAATGGGCTCATTGCAGCCACTGATATTGTTCAAATGTTCATCTTTGTTACCGAAATGTGTTTGTTATTCTGAAAAAAAAGTAACTCTATTGTCATATTTGTAAGATAATTGCAATTTTCTATTTTGATTTGGAAATATATTGTCTCAGAGAGCAGTCTGGTTGACATTATTTGTATATGGTTCAAGTTATTTTTCATTTGCACAACAAATTATTCAAAGAAAAGCAAAAAGTATTGTTACAAAATCCATGCTTCTTTCAATCAAAGTTATAATTGCATCACTGTTACAATGTCGTTGGAGTTTAGGGGGTGCTGGAGGTTTTTCATCCTCCAAAGGGGGGCCCCACAGTAAAACCCAGTGTTTTCATCCACTGTCATTGATCCAACTCCATGGGTTTTTATTGGTGAATTAATGTAGAATATGACGGTGTTTCCATGTTCACTCCAGAGCCTCTGAAGGTCCAAAAGTGTCATATCTGATGAACATAAAAAGATGATTACATGGACTGCTATAATTTGTGACTAACAAGTATTAAACATTTTAGATCAGTAGGTGCTTTTGTTTGGTGGAGGCTGTTTGGGTCTTTATGGGTTAATGTGAGTTGGGTGTAACATTAGCATTTCATTCTATTTAAAATATTATTGTCCAGAATGCTGTACAGTCTGGTAATGATGATATCTCATAAATGGAGCTAAAAGCAGCCAATGACATCCTCTACCATTCAGTAGCATAATGACAGTGGGTTTTGATATCTTATTGTAAAACCAAATAGCAGTAGGTAGAACATAATCTGCTTCAGCACAACAACGGCAAAACACGGGAGAGGTTTCTATAGTGAAGAGCTGCATGCTGGTCTGTACAACATGACCATGGAATCTTTTGTGCACATTATATCCCAAACCCAGAGTAAAAGGATGTCTCTAAGGTCTGACAGAAGAGCAGTAAATTATATTTTGTGCATGGCTCCTCCAGCCAGCTCGGGGTCTTTAAGTAGCACATTGAATCTGGGGCTCTTGCTGATTTGAATGTGTGATGTTGTTTGTATAAATATAGACCCATCTACATCGTTAAACTTGGTTGCTTTTGTGCATTCGTGGTACAACTATTGTTTGGGACGTGTATGCTCTGAAGTGTCCCAGATTTATTCCCTTTGTCCCTATTTGAGTTACACGGTGTTTTGCTTTGTGCAAGAGTTATTTGTCCTCTGGTAAAAAGTGCAATGTAAAGATCCCTACATGGCCCAGAAACGATTAATTTTCCCACTGCTTTATACCAATGAAAATAACAGGTCAGCAATGTTTATATTCGGCTTTTCTGAGTGTAAGGTTTAGTGTCAGAGTGCCCTGAGGCTTACTGCACCGTCCAGTAGATGCGAAAGCACCTGCACAGACACCTGCAATGATCCCTTGTGCATTACCGTGAAATGCTTCCCTCAACACAACCTAAATCAGCACACTTTGTGCTTGTTTCAGTAAACAAGGTGTGCATTTTCAGCGCCAACCTATATGGCCTATGTGTCACCCTGGGTTTCACACTCCAAACTCCGAGCCGCAAAAACCACTGCGCTCTTTTCCTTCTGAAGAATTCTAATCAATCACGAAGCCCTCCGGCCACCTCCACAAGAGCTCTCTCATGCCAAGCTAGGACAAAAAAAATGAAAAGAAAAAGATACTTCATTCATTTGGGAATTCAGATAGAGGAAATACTGAGGTCTGTGGATAAAATGAGTGCCTGAAGTCTAATTTTGGGACATGAAAGCTTGGGAACATTGGGGCCAAATCCAGCCTTTTCCCAAAGAACCCATTCACAGTTTGAGCTGAAATGAAGCGCTGGGAAATTTGTTTGGGACCTTTGTTTCATACAATTTTCATCTAACTGACGGGGGGGGGGAGTGCTTTTGATTTGCCGAATGCATTTGGGAGTAAACAAGCTGGGAGTCTGTTAAATACCATTCCGTTTTAACTTAAATCGTTACATGCATGCATGAAATTAATAGCTGATATGGCAATTAGCAATGTCCTATTACTGATCACAGAGTAGGTAATTAGAAAAACTCCGACTTCATTGTAAAGAGATGTTTGTTTACTGCCTGAAAGTGTTTATCAAGCATTTCAAGTGATCTTCTGCATGTCAATGTCTATCTCGCAGCTGCTCTGTGGGGTTTTTGATACCGTGTGTTAATTTGTACTTTAATGTTTGTTGACATTAGAAGCTCAGATTAAGTATCAGTACAATTGATATTAAACAAAGAAATAAAAATTGGCACAGACTTGAAATGATTGAAAACAATTATTCATCCGTGTTGCAGATCTAAGACAAGGTTTCATGAATTAAAGAAAAGAAGCAAACAAATCTGATTGGCCCATGGAAAGTTTAGCCACAGATAACTTTGTTTTTTCTCCAACTTGTTAAATATGTCTACGCTGACCGAGTTTGCCTGGTTGTTCAGCTCCATAAGAAATTTAACAACCTCTGGTGACATTAGCCAACTAACTCCAAGACGATGATAGGAAGAGACAGAGGAGAGACGGCTGAGGTGGAATTCACCCCAGGCTAATCACTCATGACCTGTATCCATGGGCTCAAGTTCAAGATATTTTTAAGCTTTAATGACCTTAACGTTATGGGTTTTACACTCGCTTCTTTAAAATGTGCCGTGGATCTGAAGTACAGGGTCACGGTCTCAACCTAGATTCTCATATCTATCAGAATATGAGATTTCCCCTAAAAATACACACAAATACTCTATTTCCTTCTGTCAGTTCTAGATTATGATATTCTGGCTGATAGTACCTTGGCATCACGCAGTCTCCTATGGGTGTTAAGATGAAGCAATTGAATTTGTGTCATTGGTGTTCTCAAAAGAGGCTTGACAGCATTTTACTAAAGCCCTGGACTGTGCTGATATCCAATTCTTTGTTTACTGCCTCAGGCTGGAGCCTAATTTTCTCTATTAATTCTATAGTACTAGGCTAGGGATAACAAATGTAAATATGAGAATCGTGTGATATCTCTGCAAGCAGATGTGCGATGTCTGTTGTTCAATTACATAGACACAGTGAGTCGGATTACTGCCACCTTTTAACTTGACGGATTTAAATGTAGATTTCATTTTCTGCATATGAAGTAAATGGCCCATGACATTGCTTATCATGGCTCTAAGTGCATTTAGGGTTCAGCTGAGCGTGTTAACTGTATTCTTAGTCAAGCTAACTCCGTCAGTCCTTGACAGAACACAGCAATGACAATACACACTTATGCATCAACACACAGTCTCCACTAGACATGAACAGCATGAAAAAAAAAAAACAAAAAAAAAAACAGTGCAATTATTCAACGGCTGCAACAATGAGTAATTATTGACAGAGTCATACAATTTCACTGGGAGTAATAAATTTGATGAACTAGCATGTTCATTTGATTTGAGGCCAAGGAATCTTTATAGAACTTCTTAATAATGATATGTTGAGATGTGCATTTATCAAAAGAAATTGCAGTTTCTGCGATATGGAAGTTTCATTGTCGATTATATTTGACAGTCAGTGTTTCTGATTAATTACCTTGACTGTGGCAGCTTGTCATAATCTATTTGTCCCACTAAAAACTCAAAATGCACAAGGGGGCAAGGACTCCAAAATGAAGTCATTCCAGAAATATCCATATACAAGGTGTCCCATAAGTTTCCATACATTATGTTTTTAATTTTGTATTTTTGGCATGTTTCAGATACCCTAGAAAATGCATTTGAATAAGGAGCAACGAATTGAAATCGTCCTGAGGGCCGGTTCAGGAAACAGTCATATGGTTGCAAACACATTTAACAGAAAACATGAAATGAACATCACAAACAACACTGTGGTAAAACTTACTGGAGAGTTTAAAAAAAAAAAAGGAAGTGTTAAAGATTAATAATGGAAGACACACTGAAATGTTTTTTTTTTAACACAATGATAGTCATGTAGAGCATATTACATAAATAAATAGTTTTTCCATATAAAAATGTTTATTTTTCCTATGTATGGAAACTTAACCAGATTTATTAACAGTTTTTATCCAGCCACCATAAAATTGTTAAGCAAAAACTGATGGAAGACGTGCAATAATACGGTAGGTGCAGTATAGATAGAATGTGCAATAGTGACTCTCCCAGTGCAATATTTGGCTATTTTATTTATTTGACTGTCTTATTTTTAGTTTTTAACCCTTTAACTACCCCACCAAGAAAAACCTATGAAAATTTTTTTTGTTTGCATTTCTTATTCGTTTGGGTAAGTAATTTCTAGATTTTTTTAAAAAACCATACCTCCTAATATTAACTCGGAAAGTGTCAAAAATGACTTATTGAGTAAATTCTTTCAACATATTCATAATGCACTACCACTACATGTTTAATATTTGCAACAATAGGTGAACAGAAGCTTTGATTTTATTACAAATAACCCATTATTTCATATTGGAATTTGGATGAGTATGTATTTGAAAAAATATTACATATCTAATTGAATTTTTTTGTGATATAAAATAATATAATTATGTTCAGGAAGGCTTCTTATACTATGATATGCCCAAAAATTTTTCTATCTTTCATATTTTCTCCCAAAATAGTCAAAATATATTTACTGATTTTCATCTTTCTTGGCTCATTTAGGTTCAGAAAAGTTCGGTACTCCACTTATTGAAATATAGTGACTCTAAATGTGATAAACCATATGGTTGAGGAAGCAGTTAAAGGGTTAAAATATTTAGTATACATATGAATTGTTTTTAGTTAGTGTTTTTAAGATCTATTCTGGGTTTTCACTTCGTGCTGTGCATTTTGACATTTCTGTGACAGCATCTTTGATTTTTTTATTGAATGACAAGAAATCTGAATCTGAATTATGGGATGCCCTGTATATGTATGTACTACCATTGATGTCTGCTGGAGGTGGCTAAGAATACAACTCCCATTGACTTACAGTGAAATTCATCTATAAAAAGTACTAAATCAATATTTTCCCTGTCTCCTTTGCTTTATATGGAACCTCTGATAAAAGCCATCCTCCACTAATAAGGTCTCAGGTCAAATAAAAGACTTTCTCATTTCCTCGTTCTCATGTCAGACTGTGATTGAAAGGTCTGTTAGACTAAAACACGATTTTCCCCTGACACACATCCGGTTAATGTGGTGAACAGGTTCCATAAACAAGACTGTAAATCACGTCGCACAGTGCCTGGTAAAGTTTACTAATTCACAGAGTCAATAACCAGTACTCATCGTTATCTCATCCATGACCCCTTACACATGGCTCTGACTCTTCACGCTCCTGTAGCTCTACCTCTGTAGTCCAAATGTGGTCACATCTGGATCCAAAAAGCCAACATGGCATCCCAACTGTGGCTTCAGAATGGTAGTTCAGAAACCAATGGGAGGCATCACAGTAGTCTAGCCAGCCATCCAGTATTTAGTACTGGATAAACAGTCTGGAACTGCTCCATTCAATGTGAATTATGTATTTTATACCAAACCAATCACAAGTCTTGAATTGTAGGTGTTTTGCAATGTGTCATCCACACTGATTTCTTTTTGTCGCGTTTCAAAGTCAGTTGCAAGTCCGCAAATCTTTTTATGTATTTATTATTAATTATTAATGAACATCTACAACAATTGAAGCTGTAAAAATGTCAGATTGTAATTTTCATCTGTAGTCCCTAGGCAGGTGACAAGAAAGACAAAAGACAAAACATTATAAAAACATACAAAACCACACAACCTACTGATGCTCACTGGCCTGGTTTGCCTTCATCCAATGTTTAAGTTGTGATTTGAAGGAGGCATATGATTGTGAGTCTCTTATGTTGAGTGGTAAACTGGTCCAATATTCAGTCCCAGTGACAGAACGTGTCATCTGTCCAAAAGTAGTGCACCTATGTGGCCCCTCACAGCATCCTGGAGATGTGGTCCCTCCCACTGACAGGCTGGGATTTGATCAAATCTGTCGAGGGAGGAGGGGCCAGTCCATGCAAGAGTTTGACAATCACAGGAGCATTTTTTGAAATTCACAAAGTTATTACATTAAGAAATTTACATTTACAACTCTTGTCAGTTGTTTGATTCAAAAATAAGGATTAATTACAGATTATAACCTGTCTGTCTCAATGAGAAATTTGGAAGCGCAGGGCTTGAATGAAAATATGAAGGTGGGGTGAGTAAACAGGCGAGTAAAAAAAATCACAGATAAGACGGACATAATGCTTTTGTCAGAGAAACTTAAGAATTCAGGGTGTAATCTGTAGTTTTTAACAAACCTTATTTTTAAAGCAAACAACTGACAAGAGTTGTAGAGAGATTTGCGGACTTGTAACTGACAAAAAAGAAGAAGTTGGTGCATATGACACATTGCGAAACACCCGCCCCCAAGACTTATGATTGGTCCGGTATAAAACAGAATGGGCATATTCCACAGCGAATGGACCAGTTCCAGACTGTTTTGTCAGTACTGAATACTCTGAGGAAACCGGATGGCTGGCCAGGCGAAGAACATAATTGATATCAAACTAATGGCAATAACCCAAAAATATACCAACAAGACCAGAAATGAGCATCTCTCAACAAAAATCTGTTGGTATTATAAACAAAATGGTATTAACGCATAAGGACCCAGTGTGACATCTGTGTCACTTCCCAAATATTTTTTCTCCGTATTTAACCATCTTTAAGTGGTTTATCACCATTTATTTTAATATTATCTTCTGTATTTTGTTTTCTTCTGTAAAAATTGGGTATTTTCCAACATTTAATTTACTAATCATGTAGATGTTCATAAAACTTCAGAGTAAAATTGAGGATTATTTTCTCAAAAACAGAGAAAACTGAAGGAAAAAGTGACTTTTTCGGCAAAATATATCATTAGCTGAACATAAACCCAGTGTGTCCATCCACTGTCACTGATCCCACTCCATGGGTTTTACTGGTGAATCAATGTTGTCAAAGATGACGGTGTTTCCATGGTAACTATGGAGCCCCTGAATATCCAAATAGATCCTATCTGATGAGCATGAGAAGATAAATAACTATATTTTACAATAATTACTGACATGTATTAGTGAATCAACAGGGATTAAACAGTTTATATCAGTACATGATTTTGGTAGATGGTGGATGTTTATGGTTAAAAAAGGTTAAATATAGAGAAAATTTTATTTGGGAACTGACACAAAAGCAGTGCTGGGTCTTTATGGGTTAAAATTGACAGTGAACACAGTATTATATTGATAAAACATTTGATTTGAAAAATAAAAAAAAGACTAACAGTGATTCAGTGTCCCTCACATACAAGGATTTTAAGTTTACAGAGGTATGAGTCAACCTTATGTGAGTTGCACATCTGGTACACAAACGCACAACAGTGAAGGGCAACCAGGGATGCATCAAGGTTAATGTAGCGCACAAGAATGAGGAATACCACCACCAGGAGAACCCAGACATTCACCTTCAGCTCTCAGCAGCTGAAACAGGAGACTGAGAAAAACAGCAAACAATGAACCCTACAATACAATAATAATAATGAATGAATATTTTAATTTCGGTTAAGTACAAAACACATAAGGAACATACAATTGACTCAATTACTAACCGTAAAAGGAAGAAGCTGAAGCTAGAGGCTTATTTCTGCTTCTAATCCCGTCCTTTGAACTACCTGCAACTGCAGTAAATAAAATACTAACACAAATTAATCCACATTCATTTTATTAAGTCAGTTAGAAATTATTTGACCTTTACAACCTTTGAGAATTTGACAATTAAAGCGTTTTTAAAACCCAACAACAAGCTACACAATTTAAAATCATCATTCAGTTGATTCCGCAATTTGACACCGATAGCAGAGGCACATTGATATTTAACATTTGGCCTTACTTTGTCTGTTTCAAACACAAACAGCCCTTTTAAGTTATAATTCACTTCTCTTAACTTAAAAAAAAAAAAAAAAATACAGACAGGAAGACTTTTGATCTAAACACGAAAAATAACTTCCATTGTTTTTAAATAAACAATATCTGGAAATGTTAAGATACCAGAATCTGCAAAGTTTCAAAGCTAATAATAATAATAATAATAATGGTAGAAACACAATGACAGCTGAAGGTCAGAATTGAACAAAACAAAAGCAATAACTGTTATATTTCCAGATATCAAAGAAAACTTTCCCAAATGAAATCAGTTGATTGAAAGCTAATAGCAAATTATATATACATTTTAACCAAAACTAAAGAATTAAATCCCCCATTTCAGGCCTTAACACATGTTACAATGACTCAGACTAAAGAAGAGACTGATCAGTTCTAATCAGGCTAATCTCACATCTCAGTTCTTCTATCCACTGACCATATAAAGTCTATGTAATGACCCCAAACCATAGCCAGATACCTCCACACAGCTAACATGGCGGACTCTGTAACGACCTAGTTGTGGCGTAATTATTAAACAGCAAGAGGAAACAGCAACATCAGTATTTTTTATAGCCTATGTTTAGAACAGTGAATAGAGCATCCCTTTATTTACAACCTATCTGTGCCAACATGCAGGGGTCACCTTCAGTCTGGGAGAGAGGGCGTCGTACCATCGGTTAATGAAACACAAACGGAACGTCCAGGTACAAGAGGAAAATGGAATCATCACCCAGGTGCATTCACCGCCACACGCTGACAGGGGGCCACAAGTGATAATTGAGAGCATATGCGTTTCTATATGTTTTTTTTTTTTTTTTAGAATAATGTCACAGGGTTTACCTCGCCGTATGTGATCTCGCTGACAGTTCGCTCCGTTCGCGTGGTTAACGTGTCACGCGTTTCCTTCTGTATGAATTGTTGTCAAGTATTGCTCTGTGGAGAGTGTAATTGTGAATATGATGTGTAATTGAATGTGACTGTGATCCTCTCAATACGAATATGATTACGATCTCTTCAAATGGGGTTGTGGTGAGGGAGTCGGTAGCGATTATCAGTCACATCAGCTGAAATTGCAGCCCTGACACATTACAAGAAGATATATGATACAATGTTGATATCAAAAAAATATGGCTCGATTTAACTTTAAAACAGCGCCCACCCACCCCCCTCCCCCGCGCTTTTGACGGTTAGGAAAAGGAGGGAGGCATAGATTCAAGTGGATAAAAATGAAATAAGAAGTGGAGAGCGGTTCGGGGCGTCGGCAGCCAGTTGTGGTGTAATTAAGTCAGCTTGGCATCTCTGCGTCTGCATTAGAGGACGAGGCGCTGAGTGCCAGGCCTCCACTGGGCCCACTGAGCACATACTAATAGAGGTGCCAGCAGGCCCTCCAATATAGTTGTTGAATATCAGAGGTATTCACTTACACTTCTTGGATTTGAAAAATTATTAACCTGTAAATACCCAAACAGCCGACCTAAACTATCTACCGATCTAAACTGTTTAACCCATAAAGACCCAACACTACTTTTGTGTCAGTTTTTAAATCAATATTTCTCTATATTTGACCTTTTTTGAACGTATAACGACCCAAAAATCCACCATCTACTGATATTAACTGTTATCCACTGATAAATGTCAAAAATTGGTGTAAAATACAGTTATTCATGTGTTCATGGTCATCAGATATGACCCATTTGGACGTTCACAGGCTCTGTAGTTACCATGGAAACACCGTCATCTTCTA
>JAPTGZ010000014.1:21230992-21244121 GCA_029814645.1 Fowleria isostigma | reverse complement strand
AGCTAATATATTATTTTAAAAATGCACAACAAATAAAGTGCCAATAAAAGTACATTAAAAATACATTAAAGAGTGGGAACACATCAAATTTGTATATATACTGTAAGTGTAAAGTTAAGTGTTAGTTTAGTTTATTAGTTTATTTTGAGCCTATACACTCCATATACAGTGCAATATTCAATACTGTTCATATACATCTCAAGTATGTACACAGACATACAAGGAAAGACTGTTAAAAAAGAAAAACACATGTACAAAATTTACATGAGCAAGTCTGCATAGAGAGGTATACACAGGGAATACATAGAATTAAACATGGCGAATATACACAGAAAAATACATAAAGAATTATAGGTTATTATATCAAAAACAGAGAAAACTGAAGAAAAAAATTACTTTTTCGCAAAATATATCTAATTAAACATAAAAACAAGTGTGTTCATCCACTGTCATTGATCCAACTCCATGGGTTTTACTGGTTAATGCTGTAGAAGATGACAGTGTTTCCATGGTAACTACGAAGCCTCTGAATGGGTCATATCTGATGACCATCAAAATATGACAAACTGTATTTTATGCTAATTATTTACATGTATTGATAGGATTAGTGCATCAACAGGTATTAAATATTTTAGATCAGTAGATGTTTTTGGATGTTTGGGTCTTTATGGGTCTTTACACACACACACACACACACACACACACACACACACACACATATGCAGAAGGCAAAAACTTGGCAGTCAGTCACCATAACTACTCAACAAATTGCTGTCCAGTCTGCTGTAGGCCTGTGTGCATCATGTCTCAGCATTTGAACGACAGCTTTGGATTGCTTATTATGCAGTTTCTCCTGAGTGCGCTGCTTGCACATGCAAGCCACAATCTCTGTTCAGCAGCAGCTGACTAGGGAAACTGTGGAAATAATTGTCTGTCGTTCCTTGTTGGCTGCTTTGACGGCTGGTGAATCCCTTTGTGGTGCACTAACAGAGCTGTTTGAAGTCTCTGTCAGTGTGGTAGGCAGAGGCATGGCGTGAGCGTGCGCTACATGCTAGTTCACATCTGCGGAGCATTCCGCGATCCGCACAGTGTCAGAGCGGCTGGTGGGCAGATGAGAGGTTGGAGGGAAAACAGGCTGAGCATAAAAGCTGCAGGTCTGACCCTAACAGATGGAAAAGACAGCTTCTGAATGGAGATTTTTTTTCTTCAAATATCATCTTGCACTTTCTTTCCTAGATGAGTCAAACACCCAGACAATGGCGAGCCTCGGTGCCTGGCCAAGCATTTGTTACCATTCAGAGTTTGATAGTGACTACCTGAATTGCTCAGAAGCTTTTGATCTGTTATTAACCTGCAAATGACTCCAATCATCACTATATAGTGGTGTTAAAGACATTTTAGACATTTTTCTGCTTTGATTCTATCGTCCTTCACATCTTTGTTGATTTGAGAAAATATATCTGGAGTATTGATCAAAAACTGAGGAGAGTTACTTGGTTAAATTGCCTCAGAGCTTATTATTGACCCCAAACATAGCTGCTAGTGTCTGGTACTTATTCATGCTTTGTTTCTGGGATGTTTACTCCTGTAGTGTTTCAAATCAAGGATGTAGAGCGGCTGGAAATCTTTGAATAGCTGTAATCAACTTTTCATCCGGTTTGCACTAGTCAGAGGGGTACTATTGTTCATGAAACAAAAACACACTGTAGAAAAACAAGGATACACGGTTTCCCATTGTTGCTTTTGAGTTGGCTCAATTGGAAACGCATAAATTCTACTTCACTGATGTTGCCTACAGTGTGGATACATGAGGAACAAATAGAAAGCGACTGATAAGAAAAATTTGGTATAATGCAAATCAATAACATGTATTTCTATGTAACTCATATTTTGCAAGACGGACAAAATCCTGAGTGAAAGTTTCCAGCTTGTTATCACTTATAACAGGATGTCAGTCACTGAGGCTGGACAGTCGTCAGGGTAAATGTTCTACTATTTTGTCCAGTGAAGTGTCACTAAGTGATGGATGCCTCCAGAGTGAACTGGGCTGCAGTTCTGCAGCTGCCTCCCGGGCAAATGTGAAAAGCACCGAGGATTTTAGCACTGCTTTTCACAGGCATAGTAGAGATGCCATTTGAGGTCACAGAGGAGTAAATATAGCGCCAAGTGTGTTAAGGAGCGCTGTGTGGGTCCAGGTTCGTGTCAGTTATTCTGTCCTTTCCATGCTCTGGAGAGCAAGGAAACTAAGCATATCATTAGGGTACACCAGCTGTGGAGGACGGGTGAAGGGCAAGCAATGGGCTTAATGCTACTGGGATGGGGGATTTTACACACGGTCTTCTGGTTGGAGACGTGTAATGTGTGGGTGAGGAGGTGGGGGGGAGTTACTATTGATAAAAATAATCAGCAGAAAGGAGACAAATCAGTATGTGAAGTTGGAGCAGTCAAGTTTTACTGCCAAAATTTATGTTACAGAACAGCTCAAAGGTAAAATTCAACATTAGCCCTGTGTAAGTCTCTCATCGAAATACTTTGAAATACAGAATCCCAGCCTTCGTGTGTTGTTGTGTATGACTTTATTACTTTTGGGAAAATTTTCAGAATGGTTTGTTATGTAGAAAATCAAAGTCAATGAAGTTACCATATCTATAAATCCAATAATAAATGAATAAATCCAAGAAGTAAATACAAAAAATACAAGAAAAACACATGTAAGGTGAAAGGAACATGTACGGTTGTGGATAAAATAATTAGACCGCCCTATTTTTTCTCATCTTCTTGTTCATTTTAATGCCTGGTACAACTACAGATACATTTGTTTGGACAAATATAATGATAACAACATAAATAGCTCCCAAGAGTTTAATTCAAGAGCTGATATCTATCCAGTTTCCATGGTTTTCTTGATAATAACCAAAATCACATACATTCTTACATCCATAGCTCTGGCACTGTTATGACAAAAACAGTGCTTTTAGATATTCCATGTTTTCTTTTCTGTCTGTTTTAGTCACGTGATATACACAGGTTAGTACTTGATTTCATAACCGTTGTTTTTAATGATTTTTGATGGTCTAATAATTTATTTCCGCGACTATTTTAGAATGTTAGACCAACATAAGTGCTGATCCAGACACCTGTCCACATTATGCCTTTGAACATCATTCCTTACATCAGTACCATTACTTCATGGTACTTAACAGAGCAGGTACATTCACTGTTCATGCAGAGGTGGACCTTACAGACTCTGTAGACCACATCTGACCTGAGATTGTTGCCTTACCGTAACTGTTGCTGTCACTGTCTTGGAATGTAAACTGAAATTACTAAAAATGGTAACTTGCCCGATAAAAGGTACATACATTCAACTGATTGGTACATAACCAATCAGAATACAGAAAGCCATAGTGAGGAAAATGCATATTTTGAAACACAGATGGGTATTCAACACTTGCAATCAATGATTCTAACATCAATATTTCACCTGTAAATACATATATAACTGCACATAGTTCATAATGCTGATATTTTATGAATTAACTACACTAACCACGTAATAAATACATGAAGTGAATGAATTAACTTGACCTTTGAACCTTGTACATATACAGTACTGTCCAAAGTCCCAGTTCAATATAGGTTTGTTGGTTTGGTAAAGTTCTAATGACCACACACATGCATTTCTCAGTCTCTGTATAAGATTTTGTTGTTCATCTTATGGGTAGTTTTACATTTTTATACTGTTCCCCACATACTGTTTTTATGCCTTTATAATGCTTGTATGTTTGCACTGTTTTTGTCTCTTTGCACCGTGGGTGGTGAGTGCCACACCAATCTCATTTTGCACAATGACAACAAAGGCAATTCTAATTCTGATTCTGATCCAGTCTGTACATATGTGACGTATGTATGGCAAAAAACAAACATTTCAGGGAAAAAAACTGCTCCTATATACCATAGCTGTATTTAGTGTGAGTTAAACAGGGTTTCATTAAACACATGTCAGCTGTTTCTGATTGTACTGCTTCTTGTCATGGGGTCAGAGGTCACATAAAAAAGTGACTTTTTGACCTTCAGAATGCTATTTGGTTCTATATATATATCCTCTGCATATCTTTGTGTGTCTTTTAAGGCTGTGCACATATTTCCTCTTTTTCATTATAATATCTGAAGAAAGGAGAATGAGAAATAAACATGTACTGTATGTATGTTCATAGTTCATAACATTACCACACAGAAGATGGCTAATATTAATCTAATATAATCTCATTTAATGTCATAGTTGGAATTAGCTGTAACAATGAGAGTAAAGGTGACATGCTATGACACATATTCAAAGTGAAATAAAAGTAAAAACTTGCCCTTCGAGGGATAATTCTTTCAGCTGAAATGAAACCCACTAATGGTCAGTTATGATGATGGTTCACTGCTGTCTTTCCATGTTTTAATATTTTATTGTAATGGACCATTTTTAACCCAAATTTTAGTATTTTCAGCAATCTCCTCAGGCGATAATGTGATCCTTCTGGATATTTTTTGGCCAAATAATGAACATTAAATTAACTACGATGTAAATCTATGTTCAGTTTAAGCAACAGAACATAAAAGATTATGACATCTGTTCCATCTTTTTCTGTATTTTTTCTTGTGTTTGTTGTACACCGAGTGATATCTCTTCTATTATGGTCTAATCCATCTTGTGTCTTGATGTTCTGAACATATGCTATAATGTAAAAAGTCATTACTATTTTTTCCCGATTTCAGTACAACTAATGTAGCTGGTTTTGAACATGTAAGGAGTGGAAATTGCATACATTTATACTAAAATGGAGCTTGTCAGAACAATAAACACTCAAGTACAGATACCTGAAAATTGCAATTCAGCAGGTGTTAGTACTTTGTTGCTTCCCTCCTTCAATACCAATACTTTATATGCAGCACCAGTGCATGTATAAGGACACAAGCATGAAAAAAAAAACTGTTACATGACACAATTGTGACATGCATTTTCCACCTGATGTGCAAGTAATAATCTGTACATACAGTCACTGAAAAAATTATGAGACCACCCTATGTTTTCTTCAATTTCTTGTTAATTTTAATGCCTGGTACAACTAAAGGTATTTTTTTTTGGACAAATATAATGATAACAACAAAAATATATCAAAAGAGTTTAATTTAAGAGCTGATATCTATCCATTTTCCATGGTTTTCTTCATAACTAAAATCACATAAGTTTTTACTTCAATATCTATGACATTGTACAAAAACAGTGCTTTTAGACATTCAATGTTTTCTTTTCTGTCTGATTTAGTCACATGATACACACAGGAGTTAGTACTTAATTGCATTACCATTGTTTTTGATGACTTTTGATGGTCTAACAATTTTTTCCACAACTGTATCTTCATTACTGTGTTTGCAGAAGTGCTCCTTCTACATGGTAGTAGAATGCTTTATATAATGATGGTGTCAATTTGGTGCCGGTAGAGTTTCTCAATGTGCCGTAGAGAGTCTCCGCTGGGCTTTTTGCATCGGTCCGCTGGTGTTATCGGTCCCATTTCGGGCTCTTGCTGAGGGAGGCTATCGTAATTGGCCGTTGATGAGGATAGGTGTTTTATTGATTGTTTTTTCCTGAAATCAATGGTGATTTCACCTGTCTTTTTTCATTCAGGATTGGGTCATTTTCCCTGCACTTGCTGACGGATTTCTCAACTTCCATCCTGTCTCCATTGATTGTTTTAACATGTGTATTGGTAGCCTGATTCTATGCTAGTTTTAATAATAGGACACAGAAATACTGTGTTTTCATGTGTCTGTATGCATAATAAATTGAGTTATTGTTGTTGCTGTCACTGATCAGATTATCACGGTAGAGTTGAGTGACCCCAATTGAAGCGAACATTTCCATGTACAGTGTGATATCATTGGCATGTTATCTGTACACATTGTAAGCTTTCTGCTTGTATGTTCATGCCACATCAAATACCATATACTCATGCTTAGGGTTATTTGAACCAGAGATCTTGGTGTAAATTGGCGTGTGATCAAATGGCATTAAATAAAGGATGAAAATGCATGCAATATAGACTGCCAAATGTCATAAGAACTGTCATGATATACAACGTGATTCATGAGATCAGTCTCCCATGTAAGTCATTTTTTAATTGCAACAAATAACAAGTGGTGCCAGGCACAACAAACCCCCCCCCACATATTTTGCCCATTATAACTAAACTAGTACATTGATCTGTGAGGATCCACAGGTTCTAGAAGCAGTAGAGTTAATCAAATGGGGAGCCGAACTAAGCTTACTGGTGTAACACATAGATTAGAAAAAAATAGAATGACCCTAATTTATTTTGTATTGAAAACAAAAGTAACAGAAAATAATGCATTCATAGATATACAGTTGCAGAAAAAAATATTAGACCAGCCTATGTCTTCTTTAATTTCTTCTTCATTTTAATGCCTGTTACACTAAAGGTCCATTTGTTTGGACAAATATAATGATAACAACAAAAATAGCTCATGAGAGTTTAATTTCAGAACTGATATCTATCCATTTTCCATGGTTTTCTTGATAATAACCAAAATCACATAAGTTCTTACATCAATAGCTATGACATTGTACTAACAAAAACAATGTTTTTAGGCATTCCATGTGTTCTTTTCTGTCTGTTTTAGTCACAGGAGTTAATATTTGATTTCATAACATTGCTTTTGATGACTTCTGATGGTCTAATAATTTTTGCTGTGACTGTAGGATATATGTACATCATTACTGTATGACTTCATCACATTACTTCATGACTTGACTAAACTTACTGGTGTAACACACAGATTAGGAAGAAATAGAATGCCCCTAATTTATTTTTATACTGACATCAACATGGACCAGAGACTTTTACACAAGACTGAACATGACAACAGGCCGGGTCTAACTGGTGGAGTGGAACTGGGCCACAATAAGAACCAAACCAACCTTGTTAATGTATGATCACAGTCAGACCTGGTTCTCACATCGTGTCCCATGGTTCCGTTGATCCATATCCAGCCCCCCCCCGGTTTGCAGCTGTGAATGGACTCATCTGCGGGCTGCCTATAAACAACTAATAACACCAAATGTATTGGTCATATCAATAAACTGTTTTCACCTGTCTGATCGGTCGTATGGCTGCAGGTGTCAATGTAAATACTGGTATGTCAGGACTACAGAAGCAATTATAATGTTTGTGTGTTTAATTAATTTCCCATTATGCAGCACAGTACTGCGCTTCTGCAACTGTAAAGCAATCAGAGGCACTAGAGACAGTGCTTATATGTACTGTAAAGCTCAATTTTACTTTTTGTGTGTGGTTGTTTTATTGCTATGTTTATGGGTTTTTATATGGACCTTTGAGTCTGGAATAAAGATTGATTGATTGCATTCAAAAATTGGCAAAAATATTGGCTCTATCAACTTACCAAGATAACTAAAGTGGAGATAGGACTATTCCTCAACTGTAGGTACCAAATTGACCAGGTAAAAACATCTCAATTTGTCAGAATCGTGCCAAAACACACACCCACACATACAGAGGCTCTGAACCCCTTCTAGTATTATGATATAGATTTTACAGGTCTGGCCCACTTGAGATTAAATTGGGCTGAATGTGGCCCCTGAACTACAGTAAGTAGGACACCCCCGCTCTGGGAGATGATTTTGCTCTCATATAAGATGTTTACACGGACAAACACATGAACGTGATGCTTTAAAACCCCGGTAAGACTCTGAATACTCCAGTCTGTGTAAATACACCATCCGCTCTCTGAGATCATCCTCCCACTGTGGTGTCACTCACATATTTCAGGGTCCTGGAGGAGTTTGAGGTTGATCTGAGGTGGTGTGATGGCGAGGGGGTGGGAAGTGTGATGTTCTTAAATTTTTTAACTTGGTTTGCCTGCCCTTCCAAAAAAAAAAAAAGAAATCAAGAGACACAGTGAGCTGTTAATGTTTCCTGAACAGCTTGAGAGGGTTGACAGTATTAAAAGCAGAACTGAAATTGATGAACAGAATTCTTGTATATAGGTATCTTTGGACTCCAGGTGTTTGAGATGAAGTGCGGTGCCAGGTTGACTGCATCATCTGGTTTGGATGATATGCAAATTGTAGTGGGTCCATCGAGGGGTTGGAGCTGATTTAATGCATGCCAGGACTGAAAAGCCTTCATACCCACTGATGTTGGGGTCTGCAGTCACTGAAGCCAGATATTTTTTTAATTTTCAGGGATGGGGATGATGATGGAGTTTTTGCAGGAGCTCAATACAAAGGAGGTCAAAGTGCAATAGAGACGAAACCATAACGGAGGATATGAGACCTCTGTTTGAGTGAATCAGTTCAGAATTAGAATCATGTTTACTGCCACGTAAGTAAACAGGACTGACCTTACAGGGAATTAGCTTCAGTGGTTTTGGTGCAAACAGAACATAAATAGGAAGCATGCAGTGCAAAATAAAATAAAGTAGAATAAAATAAGTATAAAAATAAGAGAAAAAAAAGAAAGACAAGTTTCAAAATATACAATATACTATACACTGGCAAAAAGGCAAAATGAGGGTTCTAGAATTTTCATAAATGCATTTGATGTACATGAAATGATTTCTTCATGTTTCTCTCTGAACATAATGAATCATATGAAACTACAGAATGTCAAATCCATGAGTTTTAATTATGTTGGGAGAAAATAAAAAAGTTATCTTTTGTTTTTGTCGGTTAGCTCTGCCCATTGTGAACTCTTACAACCCCATTGGTTGAAGAGCTTAAGCACACCTATGGAGCCTGACTGTGGTGGGAACTTGAAGTAAGGAACCCTGACAGAAGGGAAGGACTGAGGATCTCTAAGGATCCAAGAACAGGGTCATAAATTACCTGTAAATACTCCCTGGGGTGGTGTGGGTGCATGGAACACACGAAGAGTTAACAGACTGAAGAGTCTGGAAGGTTCAGAGAGGCAGCAGAAACCCAGCTGATTCTGACCTTTCATAGCTCAAAGGGTCTGAGAAGGCTACACCTGCACAACCTATGATCTTTAACCCTGTTTTTATATCTTTAAAGAGTCTCAACCCTTCCCTCTGTCATGGTTCTTTATTGAAATGGCATATTTTTGAGTTCAGTTAACATGAAAAATATAATCAATGTTAGCAAAAACAAGTTATGTTTGACTGACAAAAACAATTCATTCATTCATTCATTCATTCATTTTCTGAACCCGCTTTATCCTCACTCGGGTCACGGGTGTCACATGGAGCCTATCCCAGCTACTTAAGGGCGAAGGCGGGGTCCACCCTGGACATTTTGCCAGTTTATCACAGTTTACCCCCGTGACCCTAGTGAGGATAAAGCAAATATGTGCAACCACTGTCCATATTTTTTTTATGTTAATTCAACAACCCCTTTTTTTTTTGGTGTATACTGTGTAGAAACAAAATCAATGGGTTTGAGTGAGGCTAATGGTACCATTATGGTTCAGATAGTGCAAGTAATTAGTGCAATGCAGTGCATGTTGGTGTTATGTTATGATGTTATTTAGAGTTTTAAAGTGGAATGGCAGAGGGGAAGAAGCTGTTTTTGTGGTGTGAGGTTCTGGTCCAAATGGATCAGAGCCTCCTGCCTGAGGGTAGTGGCTCAAAAAAGTCCATGTCCAGGGTGAGAGGGGTCCACTATGATCCGACCTGCACGCCCCAGAGTCCTAGAGGTGTCCAGATCTTGAAGGGCTGGGAGGCTGCAGCCAATCACCCTCTCAGCAGAGTGCACAACATACTGTCAGAATGAAGGAAATCATCAGCATCGTGGAGCTCAGACCACAGCTGACACTGAGGGTATATTCACACAGCAGGTCTTAACTCTTTCTCCCTTGGACGCCTACCAGGAACAATCCATATATGTTACTAGGGCGACCCATGGAACACTTTTTCTGATGTGTTGTTTGTTTTTTCAAGTGGCTACAATCGTCACTACGGTACTTTGGCAAACTTTGGGAAAAAATTGTGAAAATGTATTATTATTGTAATTTTGAATTGTTTGATTTTTTTAAATAAAAAAATAAAATAAAAATAAAACAAATAAAATATTTTTAAATATTAAATTTAAAAAATTAAAAGAATCAATAATAAAAATTTTAAAATTAAAAAATAAAGAAAAAATTAAGAAATATTGAAAAAAAAATTGAAGTAGAGAAAAAAATAAAGAAAAATTCTTGTTTAATTCTACTGGTTGGCTTATGTGTTGTGGTCATCCACCTATCACAGCCTCTGTTACATTTGAAAAAAATAGAACCTGTTCTAATGGTCATCAAATCACATCTTTTCACATCTGTGATATAACAGAGGTGTCAAAACTTGTCATAAAAGGTACGGGAGGGGGTCGTCAAATGTCATCTGTGTAGGGGAGAGTTCATGCACAATTCCGATTTTTTTGGTGAAATCTGATTTTTTTGTGCGCTCAGTCATATTATACACTAAATGCAACTTCTATCAGTTTTGAGTATGAACTGAATGAGATCCTAAAGTGACCCACATGCACAAAAGAGGTCCTGACGTAATATGTGACCATGCAGACACTGTGTTTACAGAAGTAAATGTGGTTTTCCCACCACTCCTCCTCCTCCTCCTGAATGCAGAAATGTGACATTTGTTGCATTTCAGTGATGTAAAGGTTAGATAAATGCATCCTGGCTGTTCGAACTGAAGACGCATCGCAAAATATCAGATACGTATCGGAATGAGGACCACATATGAGAAAAGACTCAGGGTCCAAAGGTCAAAGACTACCCGATACAGGAACAGCTTTGTCCCTACTGCTGTTTCCTCCACTTTTTAACCTTTAATTGGAGTCTGTCAGTTAATTATTGCTATTTATTACGTTTTTATTTTTGTATATTTTTCATTTATTTATTCTTTTACAGTCTGTGAACTTTTAACCTTTTATTAAAGGTTTTCATTTGTTTCTATTTATCACAGTTTGTTGTTCCCTTTTCAGATTTTTAATGTCATTGTGCACTTTTAAACTTTTACAGAAATGGATTGACATTTTCTTATGTCCTCATGTTTTAATTTATCTGATACTTATTTATTTCTTTATTATCTGAGTCCGGGTCAGTGGTCCTCTGTGAGTACTGGCCCATGTGTATCTGCTGGTGTCCTCTGTGTTTTGTTCTTAATGTTATGGAGCTGATGCCCTCTCTCTTTTGTTACTGCGGAAAAAATCTACCTGCGGGTATAAATAAAGTTACTTTGACTTTGACATATGAAAGGGGCCTGAGTTGGAGTTGAAAAAATATGATTTGTATTGTTCAAACTGTCTTAAATCAATAGGATACAGGTCACATATGCGGGGGGAAAAAAAATCGGATTTGGGCCACATTTGCCTGCAGTCTGAACACAACCCAAATCACCACCACAGACAAACCCATCCACGTACAAGGTCAATATATAATTGAAGGTTCAAGAAGTCATGGGAAGGAATGCCTCTAGGACCCAAAAAAGTGTTTGTTTGAGGTGGTCTTTGGAAAAAAGGATTCAAAAAGTGGATGGCAAACAGAAAGAAAACTCCAAGGCACTCTCTTTAAACATTAAACTGCCTTTAAGGTCTACACATGACCACGCCATGATAATAAAAGCATTTTAATGTTTAAAGAGAATGCCTTGGAGTTTTCTTCCTGTTTGTCATATAACTGAGTGCCTTTTAAAGTCCATGGGATATATCTTGCATAAATCTTTATTAAAAGTTAAAAAAAAAAATTAAGTTCCCAGGAAAGTCGTCCATAACAGGCCACTCACCTCGCTTCTTTTTCCATGAATCTGTGAAATCTATATCAGTGTACTAGTGATGCAATACTTTATCATCTTGTGTTGTATGCCCTTTTTTAAAAAAAAAAAAAATATTTATGCAGTTTTTTGTTTTGTTTTGGTGCTTTGTTGGGTTTTTTTGTATTTGTTTTTATTTTTTTGTTTCGTATTATTTTATACATTTTTTTGTATTTCTGTTAGTTACTTTGTTTTGAAAAGCAATAAAAAGATATTAAAAAAAAATTAAAAACAATGATTTTTTATGTTCATTATGATCATGTCTTTAAAAATTCCAGAATTGTTTGAGTACAGAAACAATCATTTATTAATAAATGATTACTAAATATTAATGAATGACTAGATATACTAAAATGCCAGCTAATTTAATAAAAACCACCTTCAAATTAGCTCAACAATGATAAAATGAACTTATTCAAAAATGGTTTTGATTGTTTTCTTTTTATTAAGTTGAGATAATCATGACATATTCCTTTTTTGGGAATATTATCAAATTTTATATGGAAACCATTCAACAAACGTGGAAGCCAGAAGAAGACAAAACCTTACAAGGCAAGACAGAGAATACTTTTCAACCTGTTAGTCTGTTTGAGGCGAAGAAAAGAAGAATGACCTTCGTTGTCCATGTACTACAGTCAATAAGGTGAAGGAGTTTGAGGAGTTTGTTCTCCACTCTCGTTGCTCACTGGTGGAGCGGTGATTCGGTCATGTCCGGTCTTGGGCACGGATCGCTTTCACACAACAACGTATCGTAATGGAGTCCACGCGGCCCACGCCCAGGGCTGAGCTGCATTCACATGTGATACTCATGCATGGAATGTTTGCACTCACACTGATGAAATGAAGGCCAGATACTACAGGTGAATAGTCAAATTTTAAGATAATAGATATCACCATGAAACTTCCTCAGTTAATTATTTACACAAATATGAAACCAAAATGTATTACAAGTTTTTGAAATTTGTATGTTTAATTATGCAAATTAGGCATTATCTCATTAAAAATTATATGATTTTGCATATATTTTCAGTTGATAGATCTGAACATGTAATAAAGCCTGGTGCAAAATTATTTTTTTTATTTTGTTCACACAAAAGATGAAAAATATCTGCTTTCATTACCTCGGAAATCAAAATATACTGTCCACAGCCTTAAAAATATACATTTTTGCCATATTTGGACCATATATTTATCAGTGCACTTTATTTTTATTTTTTTTATGGACAATACATTCTGTGCAATATTTTTAACTGTGAAATAACCCCCCCAGCCCCCACAGCGG
>JAPTGZ010000014.1:21188474-21201844 GCA_029814645.1 Fowleria isostigma | reverse complement strand
GGATATATCGTATCGTGACACATGTATCGTGATACGTATCGTATCGCCAGATTCTTGCCAATTCACACCCCTAGTAACTATATGTCTTTAACCTATAAACACTTACCATTAAACTATGAACAATATAACTTTACATAGAATATAACAATAAACAGCAGGGGGTTGGGGAGGTAATAAATACAGGATAAAAGTGCAACAGTGAAGTTAAGAAGAGGTGTCAAAACTCATCATTAAGGATACATGGTGGGCCGTCATATGTCATCTTTATGGGTGAAGGAGTTAAGATATGATTTGGGGCGTATTTTCTTCTTTATTTAGCCAATGTTAGAGATAAACCATAAAGGTGGTGGTGGTGGTGGTGGTGGGGGGACTGCAGTGGTTCATGGTATGCCCTCTATCAGGTGAGTTGCTGAGACTCGAAAATTAGGGTTTTTTATTATTTTGTTAGTTTTCGTTAATGACAGTAACCTTGGTGCCGAATGTTCTTTTCATTTGCTGTACCAATTTCTGCTGAAAATCCCTGCAGAGTTGCAGAAATAATGAGCCTGGCTCTGGAGACAATGAAAGTAATGGTGGAAAATAGACCTAGACAGAAAGTTCTCATTAAAGACGACCTCACGGTGACTTCTAGGTTCAAGCCTGCCTAATCTAATCTTATAGGTTGTGTCGGTGCAGTGCGGTACAGCAGCATTGACTGGGGCTGTTTGTGCTTTTCACTCCTCTCCGTTAATACAACAGACACACTGGCATCCTCTTGGGGTGGGGGGGCTGGAGTGGGCTGAAATGAAACAGGGCCACAGACAAATGGGCAGCCTCTGGAGGAGAGGATGAAACGAATGGAGCGAGAGGCACAGGAACACACACCTGCGCCCTGACATCTGCTGACAAAGACATGCCCTTCTACTGGGCCACTCGGGGAGGGTGTGGGCGTGTGTGAGAGTTCGAAAGAAGCTCTTTGTGAGTGTGTTCATGGGTGTGTGTGTCTATGTGAAACTGTATCCGAGTGTATGTGAATGAGAACATGCAACGTGACCAGGGCTGATAACAACCTCTATTCAGAGGCCGAGTAAACACGAGCGGCTCCCAAGATATTGCCTTGGCCGGCCTGCAAAGAAGACTGGTCTGTCAAACACACATATACATACACGCACACACACGGAGGGCACAGAGCTACGTTTTGTTAGAGCAAGATTTAAAGGAACCACTTGCCTTCATCCTGCAACCACAACTACTTGCAGCAAAAAAGGAAATTAGTAGTTTGCCACACAAGTGTTTCATGTGTGCAGCTTGTTAAAGTCCCGCTCAGGGCGTGGGGTAAATTCTCAGCATTTTCTATCCTCAACAAAATCCCACTGCTTCATAGCAAACAAGTTGGGACAGGACTTGTCAAGAGTCCAGGGATCAAACAGTGAAGATGAGGAAGTGTGGCGGACAGACATGTTCACTCAGACACAACAACAGTAAAGAAGTCTTTCAACCCTGATGTTGCAAAATGAACATTACTCTGACTGTTTATCAAAAGGAGTATAGAGTTAAGATCAGTCACATCTGCAACGCAACGTTGGGGCTCCAGAAAAAAAAAAAAAAAAAAAAAAGGGGAAAAAAAAATCCATCCAGTGCAGCTCCCTGTTGACCTTGTGTGTCTGGAGGATATGTGGCAAGCCCCGTCTGGCATTTTGCTGGCCATTTAAGTTTAAAATCCAGTCGGTTAGTCCACAGCAAGAGCTCAGACCCCACAGGGGAGCCTGCGCTAACTCCTCATCCTGGAACACATGATGCTACCCCTTTCTTCTCTTTTTCCTCTTGTCTCCTGCTGCTGCAGCTTCTCCTGCTAACCCTGCTTTTTCCCTCTCTCTTTGTTCCACCCTCCCCCCAAAACCTTCAATACAGGGCAGTGATGATGTCTGTTCCAGACATGGCAGCCAGGAAATGCCTAGTCAGAGCACCAAGCTGTGGAGAATGTGTGTATGTGTCTGAAAAGGAGAACGAAGGGTAGTGAAAAGACGAAGACAGTAAAGTGTATCTGAATTTAGAGTAGGCCCTGCCTCTTTCTTTACTAGACATGCGGTTCAAAGAGTGCAAAGTCACAGCGTGTGGAGCTGGCAGCAGTCTTGGGAACAAGGAAAATCAGTGAATGAAGAACAGTGACACTAAAAAGGACTGCACGCATGTGTGCCTCTGTGCAGGGAGAGCAATGAGGAACCGAGCCAATAAGACGGTAAAAGGTCAAAAAACAATGAACTCAAATGAGAAATTAAAACCAAGCGGTCAGGTAGGTGCCAAGGAAGACCACATCATGTCAACCTCTGAGACACAGAAGAACAAGACTTTGTAGGTAACTCTGGGAGCTCTGGTGATCTGTGATAGAAATGGGTTTGCTAGGTCTGTGAGTTCTGCAGGTCTCTGCTCTGTGGAGAGAATGAGAGCAGGATGAGGAATGAGAGCACAGGACAGTGCAGCTCGGGTTGCTCGTACACACTCCGCCACTAGCTGATAGCTGAAACCCTTCGCCGACCTGAACCTGAGCCACTGCCCACAGAGCACCTCATAAATCCCCTCCGCTGGAAGACGAGGAATGTATTAAGTCATAGGCAGTGGTGTTGACTCAGTCTAGGTGGTATTGCCGCCCACACAGCTGGGGAGGAACCCAAGTGAAACTTGGCCTCAGACCTGAAGGCTGTGGGTTTGAGGCCTACATCAAGGGTTGTGTATTTCAGAGCAGGCGCCAATTACGTCGGGGGGCAACCCAGTGGTGTGGTGAAGAGTGAGACTGCAGTCATTGACTATGCACTTTAACCTTGTTGCAGAGCACAACAAGAATAGGAAGGTTTTCTATAAGCAGCATTTTAAGTATTACAACTGATTAAAGGAGTTAAGATGGTCATAATGTTTTATCGAATAATAATGCTATATTTTTTTTTACCAAGTATGAGCGTGGAAATACTTATAGGATAGTTAGAGTTTTGAAGTTGGGATGGATGAGGTTCTTATCCACTCAGTCATCATTTAAATCATAAAAATATATTCAGAAATATATTAACAAGTAGAAAGTAATAAAAGATAAATATTTCTAGAATGTTAATTGATGTTTTTTCCTCAAGTCTTTCCTTAGATCAACTTTTTATTTGAATTTCCTACATTTTAAATTGTATATTCTACTCCTAACATCAAAAATATATCAACCTAACAGACAACAACACATAAAAAGATGATCCCTTAGTGCATCCTTCAGTGCACATCGTGCAGGACAAACTTAACATGAAAAGAAAAAATAAACAAAAGGAAATAAACAACAGACAAGACTTTCACCTCTCACATCACAGGTTCCTGCTCTGTTCCACCAGAGAGGGCCGTCTGACAGCAAGGTGTAAGTAGCAAAAATATACTCAATGTAGCATACACATTCTTTTAGGAGGCTAAAATACCATTTTGCTGCCAGGCACTTCCACAGCAGTACATTGTTTAGCTTGTGTGCCATCACTCCGGTGAACTTCTGCAAACTGGAACTACATTCACACTGTCTACAGATGAGTAAAATCATCTATAGCCACTTTTACACAAAGATCCTGGAAAAAAAGGTGAGATGGTGATCCCACCTTTTTTCCTTCCATTGACTGATTTACACAGCCATGCCAAAGGTGTAACAAAGGTGAGACAGGCTGGCCTTTTACACAGCGGACATGCATTCCGGAATCAAAGCAGCGGTGACCAGTGCTCATTTTAAAATCCCCCCAGCGTGGGAGACAGCAGGCATATGGAGACACTGTCCAGCAGCGTTGCCTTCCGTGCCCAGCTTTGTGCCTGTCTCTCTTGCACTGAGGGTAACCGTACTCAAAACATCATACCTTAGTTGCACCCTGAGAAGTGTTTCTTTTATACAGTGTTCCACAATCATGATCCCAACCTTGACTACCTCCCGAGGCGTTACGAAGTCGTAATAAAGATGAGACCAAATAATCTCACAATTGCAATTACACAGACGTTGTCATGGAAAAAAGGAAAAATATTCCTCTGACAGAAGTGATGTGTAAAAGGGGCTTATATTAACTTCACCTTAAAGCAGGGGGGTCCAACTTTTAGCAACAAGAGCCAGATTTAATGAGGTGAACGTGCGTGAGGGCCAACCATTCTACCTGACATTCTTGAAACATTAAAATTTTATGCAAATTAAATATTTTATGGAAAGTTTATTGCAAACGACATACTTTTCATTTCATACATGTATGACAAAACCTAAACAAGGGTTACTACAGTCACTCTGCTTTTAATATCTGAAGGTCATATAAGGTGAAATATTATCTATCTGAAAAAAATAAAAAATCATGAATGCACCTTTTGGTGAAACGTAAAATAGATTTTTTTAACGTGTGTATAATATTACTATGGTCATAAATGCTGGCGGGCCCAAAGTGATGCATTTTATGACAGAGGCTGTGGGCCATATGAAATTTGGCTGCAATTGGCCCCTGGGCCGCACTTTAAACATGCCTGCCTTAAAGAATCAAAACTATGATAAACGACCTCTTATATGCATTTGGATACAACCTGGGAGCCTGCACCTCTAATGCAGAGGCCATCTTTATCACAGCAGTGGAGTTGGCGTGCTGAAACATATTTCTGCTATACCATAATGTACTGAACTCGATACGTGACGACAGCAGAGTTAAGAGCCACTCGTTACCCATCCATAGTGGTTGTGGCCTTTTAAGAGGCCCAGGGAGAGTTATGAATGGAAAGTCTCTCTCTCTGTTGTGGAACTGTGTCTTCAAGACTCAGGCTTACGTTGGTTTCGGGTGCAGGCTGCAACAGTAGGAAACCAGGGTGGGAATAAGAGGGTGGGGGGTGGGGATCTAAAAAAGTAGCTAGTGGGTGGGATAGGGGCAGGAGGAGGGTAGGGGATTCAGCCACAGGCATTTACCTAACCAAACACAGCTGTCATGCGTGCGTTTGTGTGTGTGTGTGTGTGTGTGTGTGTGTGTGTGTGTGTGAGTGTTTATATACTGTATACATGTGTGTTTGAAGAGAGGGAGAAGGAGCTAAAGGATTATGGTAACACAAGCAGTCTGGCTCATTCAAATGGGGGAAAACACAAGGCTCTGGCTTGTACAACACACACTCACTCACTCACACAACTCCCATCCCCCCCTCCTTCTCCCCTTCTCCCTCTCTTCTTCTTCATCCTCCTCCTCTTCTCTTCACTCCACTAGGGCCTTCATCCAGCGAGGGCAGCCAAAAGAGGGGAGTCGAGCCCAGATAACTCCCTGTCTTATCCTAACAGGATTCAGTCTGTACACAAAGGCCTATAAGAATAATGAAAGGGGGTTTGGGAGCACTTGAAGCCGGGTTAAGCGGCGTACACAACCTCCTCTCTTATGTGCTAAGAGCGCCACAATCCCCCAGACTCAAAAACAAAAGGTACTAATCACAGACTAGCAACTTAAATACTATTTACCGGTGGACCACAGCCACTGAGACGGCCTTAGAGACAGAAGGCTCTTACTTAAGCCAGGATAGCGTGCACCATCTGTGATTAAATGAAAATAAATAAATAAAACTAAAAAACAAACCTAGCTTTGATCCTCTTTGTAAAGAGGCATGACCCAGAAAGACAGACCATAAGATTTCAGCTTTTTTCCCCCGTGCATGTGAAATATAAAGACCCAAAACTTAACACTTGTTTCTCAAAATGGGTCCAGTGAGTCTTCATATCAGCGGAGTTTATTGTCACACTTCTTTCATAGATCATTCTGTCATATTTAAACAAAAGAGACAAATTATTACCTTGTCAGAAGCTGCAAACCATAAAATGTGACAAATTCTCTACATGGACTGAATATTAAGTGACTCCACCTTAAGAAATAAAAAATTGTGTTCGACTGCAAAAGGTGTGAGTGCAAATTTGGAATATTTGCTTTTTGAATGTCTATAAAATATATTCAACATGACGCTGCTGTTTTCATTCCTATAGACCAAGGAAGTAGACTGTTTATAGCATTGCATATAAATTTTTTACATTAAAAAATAAATCTGGGTTCACTGGGTCACAGCTGAGATACCACCTCCCTGTAATGTGGTGCCAGGAAAAATCGTGAGTTTATACCGTTTACTTTGGCTTAGGTTCCCAAAGTGGATGAGCATCGTAATAGATTATGCATAGCCTCATTAAATCAACAGCATACCAAAGAGCCCCCCCCCCAACCCCCCATTTTAAAAAATTCAAACAAGCTGCTCTTGTATTTGTTCACTGCACTGTGAATGTTTACTTTCGCATTTGCGTAAAAATGTTGCTGTCAAAAATCTTGGGAGGGAAAGGAGATAAGGTCATCCATCTAATCTCTCTGTTCCTCTCGTCTCTGATTTCGTATCAGCGTCAGACGTCTGTGTTCTAGGAAAAACAGACGGCGTTGCGTGAGAGGCTGATGCCTTCTGACGAGTGCGTCTCTGTGTCAGGTGCGGCTGGGAGTGTTGAATGAGGTGGGGGGGGAGAAATCGGTGGAAGGTGGGCAGAGACAGTAATGGAAAGAGGGGAAAAGGGTGTCTCGCGGAGCACAGATTTGAGTCTGGAGGAGATGAGAGTGCCGCTGACTGAGTTAACCCCACAGGCCTGTCACATCCTATTCTCGGCTTCACTGAGCAAGACGGGGCTGAGGACCAAAAAGGGTGCGAGTGCAGTCACATGCTCCTGGCTAACTCACCAAGTTTAATGATTTGGAAGGGAGGACTAAGCTAAATTGAACTAATTTAAGGTTGGGCCAGATGTACTCCATCAAATCCAACCATCACCTGATGAATCAGTAAGTCATCTAGCCAGAGGACGGCAGCCAACACTGGCAAATAAGGTTCTTGCCAGTGAAATGAGAAGAGTACATTGCTCACTTTTCATGCAAACCAAATCACTGTCCAACAAGGTGTAAAAATTAAACGGCATCATGTAAAATGCTCTGGATGGCAATGAGACCCTTTGCCACAAGTTGATTTATCGCAGTACAGAGAAAGAAGAACTGCACTGTGAAGAGGAACAAGGCAAAACAGATGAAGTTGCATAAGGTGCCTCTCATTGCACAAGGATTTTCTTGTTTGTCTGTCGTCATTTTGTCTTCCAAAAATATTTATTCCCCAAAGCCAAATCATCTTCCACGTGACAGAGGAATGGGGGTGGTGGTAGCGTGTGTGTGTGTGTGTGTGTACATGTGTACTGCAGAGCACACAGAAAACGCATTGTTGGCCAGACCCGAAACAACACAGCAGATTGTTTCCCACTGACAAAGAAGGTCTGGTTTCTCATAGTGAAACAGGGCCGATTTACTGCCTGTGGCTTCAAAAGAGTGGAAACAGAAGCCATTCTAAGGGAGAGTGCAGCTCACTGAGCAGACAGCAGAAATGTTATTCACATTATTCAACTGAATAGAGCCAGAGGAAAAGATATAGAAAAAAAAACCTGAAATCACAGCAGTGGCAAACAACAACTGCGGGAAGCTGTGTACACTAAATATAGAAAATTTGAATAATCATTGAGTGATCCCCGTTCCTGAAGAGGTGTTTAACAACAACCGGAGAAAATGAAGAACAGCTGAAGGGCTGACAAGAGGCAGAGTGATAAATGGTGGAAATAAAGAACAGGTTTCATTAAATTACTGGTCATAAAACACAGCCCACATTCTTTTGTTAAAAGCAGTCCTCACACAGTACCACTAACCTCTGGCCAAAAAAAAAAAAAAAAAAAGGGAAAGAGACCAAGGTGTTGTAGAACAGCACATCTCCTGTTCAATCTCTATAGACACCATTAATTCTTTATGGTCTACTGCTGCCCAAGGTTGTGTATAGGGTCTCTCAGAAAATTTTCTTCTCATCTTTTGAGTTCAGTGATGCTGACGAACAGTCAATGTGCTCAGGATATGGGAATTTCAGTTGCCTGGCACATTTCTTTGTACATTACATCTCGCTGGATTGTTTAGACCCACCGTTCGAGACCCTGGCCCTGGCAAGTATACTGACCCCTACAGAGCTCATGTTTGCCTGCAGGTCACAAGTTCAGGGTGAAATCAACAATTCATGAGTCCCCGCAAACATGTGAGGACTATGTGAAGCAGGAATAAAAAGAGGGTTGGGACAATGTGTGTGTACAATTTGGTGGTGTGTGCTGTCTGTAGTTGTATGCAAGATAAGGATGAGGCAGAGGGGGAGGAAGAGGAGGAGGGGGTGAGTCATTGAGCCTTTGAACTGGGGCATAATGGCATTAAAAACACTGATGGAATTATCTGGCCCGAGTTTGTGGAGCGTACACAAGCGGGCAGGGGGGAAAAAAATGAAAAAGGATGACACAGTCAGACAGAAGAAAGATGTAAGGAGAAAGAAAAAGGAGAAAGGGAAGAGGGGGGAGGGCAGGCAGCCACACAAAGCTAATCAGATTTTATAGATCGACCAGGCTAAAAGGCTGATCTCGGCTTTTGTCCTCCGAAATGCCTGAAGGTGTCCGGCCCTGTGAGTGCGGGAGGCTGTTGGAGGTCAGTATGAGGTATTGAATGTCTACACGGGCCATGACCATTGTTGTTCTGTCCCCTCACGAGACATGGTCAATGCCAGATTGAAATTGAAATTGATTGGACGCTTGTAAATCAGCGAGGAAAAAGGATGTGGACAGTGCCATGATCTACAGTAGTGCTGCTCTGACATACTACATGACAGGATAGAGATGGGTGGGGATTTTACCTCCAACGCAAATGAAAAGCGTTGAGCATTAAAGCAAAAACATTATGTCAAAATGTGTTTAACATGTCAGAATTCTAATAAAACTAAAAAACTTCAAGGCTGACAAAGGGAGGACTTTATGAAAACTGTAGTTGAATGAAAAAAAAGGTTTTTGTAACATCAAAAATACTGCTGCTAATGCCACTTAGCAGTTCTGTCAAACATCACACCGTGAGCCGTCTTCCACAACTGACACAAATTCAGTGGACAGAGACATATATTAAAATTAAAAACAACTTGGACCATTTACAGATGCATCATTGAATAATTCAAAAGTGCCCTACATATAGTGTTAAATATGCAGCATTGCCGCTAGCCAAAATCTCTCATCTTTAGGGAGGCCACAGCTTTTAAACCCTTTTCTATTCTAAGCTGTGGGATGTTCGTGCTCTAGATAACGGACATGAAGTCTTGATGTAGCCTCGAGTTTAGGGAGGGTGTAATGGTTCGTCTCAGATCTATGGAAGAGGAAGGAAAGGAGGATTCCCACCCTGTAATTTACCGGGGCTTGGAAGGCCAACACCCTGGCTGGCTTTGTACCAGTGACGCTCTTTGTAGCAGCGATAATCCAGCGATTTTGCCTTATCAACCGCTCTTAAAATCCCTCGTTCCTTGGATCATCTGCCTTTTTATCAAGATGGGATTTTTTCAGAGCTATTTACATCAAACATTGCCTGAAAACATTTAAAGCCTAAAATTGTATCACATTTAGGAGGCGTTTGCCGAGAAACACAAAAACAAAAGTAAAAACAAAAAGGCTTACATACCTGGAGTACAAGTGGTTCCGGGTTGAATGCCAAGGTCATGAGGAGCTGCATTCTCTCAGTGTCCTTGAGGTTCTTGAGTAGGAAACTGCCTGAGTCTTTGGTCTCAGCGTACCTGCGAACCACGCGGTCCAGCAGTCTCTGAGAAGGGCAGTGCACCAGGTCCGACCAGCCCTCCACCACCTCTGGAGTGAGCAGACGCACGTCGCCGTTTATCCGAGCAAATTCAGTCTTGTACATCGCTTGGATGAGGTCACATCTGGGCCTGCCCGTAGCCCTCTTGCAGATTTTCTGGTCTATCTCGGCCAGCTCCTGGTTGGAGCCGAGTCGTTTGAGCACCACACGGCGGGTACCCTCTCTGGGCTCGCCGTACTGAGCGAAGTAAACATTCTTGACATTAAAAACATCTAGGAATCGCAGGCGGCCCCAGGTCTCAAAGGAAACCTGGCCATTCATGAACTTCCGACACCAGCTGGTGCCGAAGCAGGCTGGACACTTATTAAGGTTGATGAAGCGTCTGTCGGTGAGTTCATTCTTCTGGAAGGAGGCAAACAGATTGTGGGTGTTCATCAACAAGACGACAAATAATCCCAGCACTAATAGAAGCTTGAGACAGCGATACAGGCGGCCAAGTTTGAGGGGCAGGAAGCGCAGCATGTTTGGGATGGGGCGGGGGCAGGGGGTCTTGAGGGATAGGGAGGAGGAGAGGTATTGAGATGATCTTCAGGGGAGCTAACCCCAATGCCTCTCCGTCATGGTGTACAGGGGTTAACTTCTAAAGAGGGAGGAAGGGGGAAGGTTGGCACAGCTGCCCTGTGCCAGTTCCTGGCAGGGGCCGGTGAGTCATGTTCTCCCTTCTTGGTGCTTGTGTCCAACCTGGAGCCAGGAGGCCTGAAATCAAGCAAAGAAAAAACAAGGCCTCATTACATCAGGGCAAACAAAAAAATACATCTCACAACACTGAATTTGGGTGTTTTAGTCTTGAATAAAAAAAAAAAAAAGTAAAAAAGTTTACAATTAGTCTTCTAACAAGCGATTGCAAATAAATAAGCACTTTCTGTGACATATGAAATTGTCTCGCAAATTTGAATTGCTTGGGTCATTTAAGAGATTTCATTACTTTTTGAGCAGAAATTAAATGGCCTACAGCCAACCTAATAAACCTGCCTGCGCCTGTTTGAGCTCTTTGGGAAATCATCTCTTGTATACTCCCCTACAAGGAAAAAAAGATAAATACGAGTATGGAAAAGGGGGAAAATAAAGTGTCAGTGATCAAATTAAGAGGAAACATCCTCTCCATGTATAAATAAAAGATGCTGCACTTTGAGGATGATTCCTCAGAGGACCTCCATCTGCAGCTACATAAGTATCCATCACTTTTCCTCCAATGCACAACAAAACAAGCCGCTTGCACACCTCAAAAGTAACACGTGTGAATTCTCTTTACTCTGAAATGGAGTTATCCAACTTTGCATTGTGAGGAGAGTCATGCTGAGCGTAGTTTAACCTTTGATCAGAGTTGCCCTGGTTCATTTTAATCATGCTTTGAAGTAGTTCTTTGAAAATGGCTGGTGTCACGAAAATAACGTTTGTAGTTGAGGGGGGAAAAGATCTGTGTGTCACCATTAGGTGTATTGATGCGAAGACAGAAGGTAATGAAGCTAAACATGGAGGATAGGAGACAACAATCAGGGCTCACAGTGCAAGAACAGTACTTTCAGAAAGTCTGATAAGGCCCCATAAGTCTATCCACAAAAAATCCATGTTAGACCACCCAATCAGCTTTTTAGCTATGAGCCTTATAAGTCCCTTTAAGAAAGACAATGGCTCAGGCCATGCAAATTAGCCATCCACAATTAGAGCTCATTAGGACATGCCTATTAGGATTGCTGACTTGTGAGGGCATGGCTAACGAGCAGGCACACTGGTGTGATTAGTGTGCGTGTCGATGGGTTCCTTGCATTTTGCTTTCAGATCGAAGTGGCTGAGATCTAGAAAGACACGGGGGCTTGAAGCAGCCAAGAGAGCAGTGGTTGTGAGAGATGTGCAGCTGTGGAGTGTCAGATAAGAAGCTGAATACACTAGTTTTTACCTCACACCTCTGTCTGTAAATACCTCAAGCAGATCCAACCAACATTACTAATATAAAAATAGATCAGATCCAAATAGGGGAACTACTGACAGCTGTGCTATGCTTTGCTGTTAAAAAAAAAAAAAAAAAGCAAAAGAAAAACAGTATTATCACACTTTTTATTCCTGCAGAAAGTCATGTGATGATAATAAACCACCATTTATCATTCGATTAAAGCACAATGGCAATAATCCATGTTTCACAAACTTAGAACACGCTCATTTTTAACAGTTCTTAATACTGCCTCACACCCACACTCACACTGACCTGAGATATTTTACAAGTAAAAGTGTAAGAAAAATGCATTTTCATGAGTTTATTCTGAAACCGCATTTCATTGAGTAAGCTAAATAAAAAGAAGCTGGAGGTCCATGTCGAACTGACTTTGACAGAATGCTTGCGGTGTGATAAATGAACAATTACCAAATAACCTCTCAGCCAGAGCCATTCAGTGGGAGCTTAAAAGAAGGCCAACATAATTTAAATGTGTCTGGAAAAAAAAAAAAGAAAATCAATTCCTACAATTTATTCATATTCAATGGAAAGGAAGATAAATTGAGAGATGGCAAGAAGGCAATTCAGAGTAGAGAACGCCCCCAAAAAACAAAACTCTCAATTGGGAGTCAATAATCTGTGGTTCCGTCTTCTGCAGGAATAGAAGATGGAGCCAGTTGCTGGAGAGGAAAACTGAATATTCAGTTGCTATAAGATCTGGATTTAAGTGCCATTTAGCGTTTGACAGGGGCACTTTTCGGTCAGACGGGGCGGCGAAAATCTGACATGCAGATATGAGGTTTAAGCAGGATCAGCCGGAGGTTTAAAAGACGAAGAACTGTAACCTCAGCAAGGCCGCGAAGATGCTCACCTGCTCATCTCTGGAAAAAAAAAAGCAAGCAACAGAGAGCAGAGCACAGGCCAAAAAACAGAGCCCCGAACAAGACCCGGACACAGCGCGGTAATGAAATGCATGAGCTGGCAGCGAACTTGGGGAGGATATAGCTTCCTCTTCTTCTCCAGAGAAAGTGTTAGGCCTCAATTACCTATGGAGTGTTACCTGGATTACATCAATGGTTGGACTAATTGCTGGAGTGAAAGGTGCACGCTGCATTTTCTCTCTGTTAATGAGAAACAACTGGGGTGTTAGAATGCTGAAAATGTTGACAATGAAATGCATGGAAAATCTGCCACTGATGGCTTACCCCCTGATCCGGTGATTCTGTTTAGTATGAAGCCGCAGAGTATCGAAATTGAAACGCTCCTAGATTATGGTTTTTATAGCTCGCTGTTGCTGCTGCTACACACACAGTAATGGTGTGAATGAGACCGAAACATTCCACTTTATTGGAAGGACAGCACGGTAATTTAAGACGGGGATATTTTTCCCTGGTAATTACCACACTAGACTGCCTCTTGTGAATTTTACACCTGCAGAACCATTTATTTAACTCCCTCGCTGTCTATTGCTGTACGCCGCCCGATTGCATGGAATTATTCAGGATGACATGCAGGGAGAAAAACAACTGTACAGACGACAGCAAGGTTGCCTACTCAGGTTTTTGACGAGGGTAAAGTTCACTTAAAGCTCTAAATGGAAGCCAGATGTTCGGTTTTCCTCACACAGATGTTAAGCACTTGAATGGCGGGGCAGTGAAATTTAAAGCAGCTTTCTTTTGGGGCAAACCTCATTGTGCCCACAGAAACCTGTGTTTTAAATTAACCCCCCCCCC
>JAPTGZ010000014.1:21177145-21187408 GCA_029814645.1 Fowleria isostigma | reverse complement strand
CACCCACCCCTTTCCTATTGCAATGTGCGGCTTTCGCTGAAGAGAGGAACTACTGTTGCCAAGGCTATCGACTGGGGGAGTCAATAATGTTTGATCACAAAAACATTTAGCCACAGCCTGATTGCCTCAGTACAGCAAACACGTATACAGTGATGGATAGATACAAATGACAGTAACATTCCCACGCCTAATGGAAAATTGAGTCTTCAGAATATAAGCACCAATTAGCAGCATCCCTATATGAAGATTAGTCCATTCATCTCTGGCTCAAACCAAACAGTACAAGTTTTAATGAGAATATCAATGCTTTGCTCCAAACCGCCGCAGCTGCTCAGGACGACACCGCTCCGGATTCTTCAAAACATGTTTGATTTGTTTGACGTAAACAGCTGTAGAACCTCAGAAGACAGCATTCCTCCCTAAAAGTTTAAAAAGAGTTGTCATACTTCTAAATCCCATGTAAATGTTATTGCAAAAACAAATATGTCGTCCAAATGAAGCCGCACTTGAACCGACTAAAATGAGCTGTCAAAACACGCTTCAGTTTAAACAAACGGAGCACATGTTAAAAGCATGGGTGCATCGATGAGGACGCTGGGGGGGGGGAACAAACTGATTATCTCACAGACTTGTATAAATATTTGATCTGAGATGATATCTAAGGCAGTTCTATGCTGTAGGAACAGTTTTTCTGCCTATGATTTTCAGAGTTTGGAGGTCAAAACACAAAAATATCCTGCTCCTGAGGGAACTTTTAGGCTACTATTACCAGACATTTCCCTGCTGAGTGTGGAGAAACATAGCCGCAGAATGTCTTAAGTGAATCAGACTATTTTCATAACTCCCTTGTTGAGTAACCTTGTAGAAAGACTCCACAATTAGTCTCTTGTTATGGAAAAACAAATTTTAAGCAGCCTATTATACTCATTAGACTTAAAAGAGTAATTCCTTTGGACTTATTATAAGCTTTATATGGACCAAACAGTTGGATTGTTGTGGTAATCTATTTTTTTTTCCCTATAAGACATTAAAGGTTGAAGTTACCAAGATGAACGCAATGATCAGAGTGCGGCACAAATCTCATGATGAACCCATTTCAGCAATTACTGCAAAATTACACTTTAATTTTCAGTGTCTGAGCTTTACTGTCTTTTAGGGAAATGGTTCAAAAAGGCAATTTTCTCGAGCCAACAAGGGCTCCAAACAAAAAGCCAATCGACTCCGATCGAAATCAAGTTGGCCAAGTGGAACCTGTTGAGGTGCATTGTTTTCATGTTTAACCTTCTGCAATAGCAGATGTTGCCGATAAAAATGTGTGCACTAGGAAAAAACAAGAAAACAAACAAACAAAAAAAAAAACACACACACACACACACCTTTACTGCAAATGCTCACAATATTATACATTTAAAGGGTCAAAGAACACCACGGCTTCTCTCATTCTATCCACATCTGTCCAGGCGATAAAGTAGCTAAGTAAGAGTAGTGCCTTATACTAGCCTTGTAGTCTAAATTAAGCTATTTTTACAAAGGATATGACTAATATCTGTGAATGCATGCTGAAAATACAACTACTTGCAAGGCAGTAAAGGGGATTTTGGAGTGGCCAGAGCCTATTCTATTGTTATAAACATAAAAACAAGCCCCGGCACTAGTGGTAATATTACACTTCTTGTCACAGGTAAGAGTATGTGGGCATCAGATAAAGCTTTGTGGTGTAGAAGGTTATTTTATTTGGCTTATCATTTCATCATTCAGTCGCTCCATGTGTCAAGCACCCTGGAACATTTCAACATAAGCACTGAAAAACAAGGGGAATTAGATAAAGGTTTTAGATTTATGTGGTCAATCTCAAGCTTTTGCATGGGAAATAACATGTAGGTTTAAAATATACAATGATCTGGGAAATATAACAGGTTTATAAGAGTGCCAACACAGACTATGTACTAAAAAGACGGGAAATTAAATAAAGATGTTTTTATTTATTTGGTCAATCTCAAGATTTTGTATGAAAAATTAAGGGTTAGTTGTAGAATATATAATGACGTAGAAAAAACAAGAGGTTTACAAGACTGCCAATACAAATTAGGCATTAAAAAGAAGGGAATTTAGGTAAAGATTTTTGATTTATTTGATCAATCTCAAGCTTTTGCAGGAGAAATACAGGGTTAGTTGCAAAATATACAATGGTCTGGAAAATATAAAAGGTTTACAAGAGTGCCAACACAGACTGTAGACAGAAGAAACAACTGTAAAACAAACCTGGACGACTTTTCCTCCTCTTCGGCTCTGTAGTAGTAAAAATACTTAGCGCTCCGTTGATATCATTCTTCAAAGTTGCGACTACTTACGAACCCGGAGACTGCTCCTCTGGATCACAGCCGGAAAAATGTCTAATTTCTTAACAAGCTCGACGAAAATCTCTATCAAGCAAACTCAACACGGGCTTCCAGTGTCTAGCTCCTAGGTATCTAGCCAGCTAGCCTGCTAGCTGCTGAAATAAACAGTTGAGATGTCGAGTCTTAACTCTTAAAATACCGGATCTTTCCGACTGGACGACGCGGTCCTCTTCACAACAGACAACAACGTCTATGTTTTGCATTTACGTCCACATCTGTCCGCGTATCAGGAGTGCCTTTGTGGCCACGGAATTGCCCCTTTTCTTCTCTCAGGCAGCGGCTCACTCCTCTCCAACAACCACAATGGGTTCTGTTTCGACTCTTTTTCAACACCAGCCTCTCTGGGTTTTACGACACCTATGTCCGTTTGCGGCCGCGTTGCTAGGAGATTATTCTAATGCTGGAACGCCCGCCCCTCTAGTGAAAACTTTGACCAAATTTCTGTTTTATTCCGTGTTTCTTTCAGTCTAATGGCAATATTTGCAGAAATTGGGGTTTAATATAGTACTTTAACCCAAGATAGTGAAATTAAATGTGATATTTTAAAGTGTGCATTACATAAAATGACATTATATTTGCTGTAGGCTGATGTCACGTTGTCAAAATACAATGCAGTGAACCTAAATAAATAGAATAAACGTGGCAATAAGAATAAAAAAAAAAAACATCTACGTTTGCAATGTGTCTAATCTTGTACCCTGAATATAATAAACACACATATAGCAAATCCAGGCTTCTATTATTATTTCTGAGATATGCCACCTTTGTGACATTTTATAGGCACTGTGGTAGGAGAAAGGTCGAATAATAAATGAATGAACGACCAAATAAATGTGACAACTGATTGGCTTCGTGCAGCCCCATGGGGTAGATGGATGGAGCGGAGCGTCGATATCTCTGCCTGTGACCGTGGACTCGTCTGTGCAGGAAAAACACTTTGCATTTACCGCCATCTGCTGGAAAGTCGGGGGCTTGCATCTAATCTGTGCTTGATTCAAATGCTTCTTGTAAATTGCTGTTTTTACATATAGTCCGGGATTACAACTTATATTTATACACTGTTGTTCGGTACTGCGAGGCTAGTATACTTTGACTTATCTTTTATGTTGTTTAACAAAATAATATCATATGTGCTTTATATTTTATTTGCGTGAAGTTCCGGGTTTATTGAACTGGTTGGTTGAAACTATTGAGAAGGAAGCTAATATTTCCCAGGTGCAGTAAACGCAGCGCCACTCTCCTCCTGCGGATGTTGCTGCTGCTGCTGCTGAAATGAATCAAAAGAACGAGAGCAACCTTCAAAAACTTTGACCAGGGCATAGAAGATGACTACCAAACACAAATATGAGAGTGCAGTGTTTGTCCTGGCTGCGGTTGGGTTAGCTCTTATGACCATCCTCACCGGGTGGAAGTTAAAACAGTTGAAATACAGACTTATGAATGAACCTGGAGTTGCTATGTTTTATGGTAAGTACAGCTGATGGTAATTAGCAGTTTAGCTGAAGGTACTGCCGGAAGACATATCTGTCAACAACACTTCCGGATATAGTCTCACAAATATGTGAACAATTGTTTCTGCTTTGGTGGTCACACATTGTTTGCTTATAAAGCAGAATTAAAATCACAGAAATTCACTCTGTTCATTTATTTTAATACAGAATGAGATTTTGCATTTCATTTAGGTTTAATTTTCATATTAAATTAGCTCTGTTAATGTGATTAGGTAAGAGCACATGGGTCAGTATATAACTGAGGGAATTTTTAAATCCATGGGATATATCTTGCATACATTTTTATTAAAAGGTTTAAAAAAATAATGTTGTTTATGTTCATTGTGGTCATGTCTTTAAAAATTCCATAATTATTTAATTACAGAACCAATTATTTGTTAATAAATGATTAATAAATAATTAATAAATGACTAGATATACTAAAATGTCAACTAAATATCCACCTAAATTTAATGACAACCACCTTCTAATTAGCCAAACAATTACAAAATGAGCTTATTCAAAAATAGTTTTTATTAAGTTGAGATAATCATGACAGATATTTCTTTTTTTGACACTATATAAAATTTTATGTCGAAAATAACAAATTGTATCTGTGTCCGAGAAATCCCTTTCAAGTTTCAACTAAGTTACCCATTACAAAAACACCTCTGGAGGAAGTGTGTTAATTCCAAATCACATGACCTGCTCCACATGATGTCAACAGGTGTACAAAAAGAACTGAAACTTAAAGACTTGGTTTTATTGGACACCTTCAAGAGAATGTTGCACAACTTAGAGGCAGAAACATCTGGATGTAGATGTTTTGTCTGACGCACTTTCTCTTAATCTTGTGTGCACTTTTAGTAACGTTGATTTTGAACGTCTGACTTGATCTTGTGTTTTATTGAAAACTTGTTGTTTTTATGTATGATTGTTTCATGTCTTTCGGAAACTATTTTACTTTACTGCTGCTCATCTTGGCCAGGACACTCTTGTAAAAAGAGATTTTTAATTTCAATGAGGTTTTCCTGGTTAAATAAAGGTTAAATAAATAAAAAAAATACAATTTCCTTCTGAAGAAAACACTGGACAGACTGCAGCATATGTTTTTTCTCCTCTGAGTTATTTAATATTAAGTAGTGTATGAGTAAGTATGTAGTTATAATACACTTATATCAACAATGTTACTACAATATCTTTATAAGTAACTTTCAATTTAAATTTGATTCAATTATATACACAGATGTTAGACCATCAAAAGTCATCAAAAACAATGGTTATGCAATTAAGTACTAACTCCTGTGTGTATAATGTGAATAAAACAGACAAAAATAAACATGGAATGCCTAAAAGCACTGTTTTTGTCAGTACACTGCCATGGATATCAATGTAAGAATTTATGTGATTTTGGTTATTATCAAGAAAATCATGGAAAATGGATAAATAATGGATAGATAGCTCTGAAATTAAACTCTTGTGAACTATTTGTGGTGTTATCTTTAAATGTGTCCAAAATAATGTACTTTTAGTTGTACCAGGCATTAAAATGAACAAGACATTGAAGAAAAAATAGGGTGGTCTAATGATTTTTTCCTGTGACTGTATGATATTTAGATTATTCTTTCTGTAAAAATGCCATGTGGTGTCATGGTTATGTTGATTTTTGGAATGAAAACAGAATAAATGTCAAGTATACCTGTCAAACTATGTTATCCTGTGAAGGGAAATCAAAAAGTCTCTCAATTACATATGGACCCATATAATGTCAGCTATATTCACTAAACCATTAAATTAGAAATGCAGATGTACCAATAAAAACAGACTATATTTAATAGTTTTTTCTACAAAGTTTTGCACAATATAAGGTGAAGTTACTGTTAAATTCAGGATCAGCTAAACATGAATACCACAAAGGAATCGTTATACTAATTCTATGTAATTTAGAATAACATAGACTATTCAGTGCTCATTGATTAAAAGTTTGTGTTTTCCTCCATTTTCATCACTGCAACAAGTAACACAGATAATTGATATTGTGTTACAAGCAGGATTTGTACTGCAATTTTCCCTGTTATTCTCTAAATAGCTATAATATACCGTATTTTATTGGTCTTGCATTTTGCTGCCTGGTTGTTTTTTTTCCCATCACTGTTTTATTATCGATCTTAAAAGAAAGTTATTCATCCATTCTTGCGGTGTCCTGTTTTTATTATTATTGTACAATACCGCCTGGTTGTTTTTCCAGGATTGCTTTATTATCTGTCTTAAAAAAGGTTTTATTTTTCCCCCTCTCTTTCTTATTTGTTACTCTTTGCAGGTATGCTTCTGGGTTTAACCGTAACATTTCTGCTACCTGACCAGGCTGAGCAGATGGACAACATGGGCAATATGAGTCTGAACGGAACGCCTCACATGTTGACCGGCAACGTCACGACCCGTGGTCACCGCTCCAGACATGTGGAGACGGTCAGTAAAACCCAAAACAATAGCCTGAGTCTCTCATTCAGGAACTATGGTCAATTATTTCTAACTTGTGCTGCAAAAACACACAAAAAAAAAAAAGTAAATTGCTTTTTGTGAATAAATGGGACAGGTTGTATCTGCAGAAGTACAACAACAAATCTTCATAAAACATTTGCTTTAAACCCTTCCTGATCAATATTGCAATTGGAACATCTGAAAACAAACTGCAAACTACAAAATGTTTTCGTTTCCTCTGCTGCTGTTATTTGCCTGAAATAGATTTTTGTAAATAACTTGCTTTTGATCACATCTACAGTATATTTTGTCCCCTGTGTATGCTGAATATTTACATTTTTCTTCCCTAATGGTACATAGTGATTGGTTTTCTTCTAAATTACTTGTCTGGACTGTTTGTTATCAGGAAGGCAAGAGAGTACTGCAGAATGAAAGAGGGCAAGAGAGCAATTTAATCTATGTTAAGGTTTTATTAAGGGACAGATAGCAGAGATTGCATTTCAGGTGTTCTGTGTGGGAGAGGAAATGAGAAAATAACTAAATGCAGCAACAAATAAAAAGATATATGCATAGGTTTTAACCAGACAGAAAAGGCAACACAGTGTCCTAACCAAAAACTAAAGAGTGAATCATTCTGATCAATAAATATATTTTATAGATAGATAGATTTTTGATTAGATCATCCCTCTGCCAATCCTTCTGAATGGGAACTCTGTAAATACAACTTAAAAATCACTTTTTAATGGCTGGCTGTTACTGAATCTGGAGAACTTTACTCAGCTGTCTAGGGTTTTTTTTTTTGTGTAGAATTCCCATGATGAAATTATTCTTGCAAGTAATATTGGTGCTCTGAAATGACCACCTCCCCTACTTTGATTTAATGCAATATAATCTATAGTGCCTAAAGCAGAGAACAAGAAATGTATTGTACCAGATACAATATCATTTCCATTTTGCAGTCCCTGGGCAGGTAGATGCAGTACGGGGACGACTTGGAAATTATAAAGTCCTGCATGTTAGATTCAGGGGGATTTATGAGGGTCTATGTGCCAAAAATGGAGTATTACTTATTTATTTATATGATAGGAACAATGCAGTCAAACATAGGTATAGGCTTACAGCTGATGTGATGCATATAGAGGTTATAACTGATGCTAAATTGAAACTGCTGTCCCTGGTTTGGGCTTTTCTACAGAACTACAGTACATTACAATAATTACAGCTTATAGTAAAAAAAAAGAAAAAAAAAAAGAAAGAAAAACACCCAAAACAAAAACATTATTCTGTATAAAAACACAAATAAATTGTCTATAGTTACTGCAGTGCATTTACACAATATAAAACATTTATTCACTCACTCACCTACATGTAATAAACACCATTTACAAGTGGGTACAGTTTTGTTTTTGCTTTAATTATGCTGCTTTCATGTGCTTTGGGAATTATGGTAAATACTAGTTACGAACTTGAAAATTACACTTTAACATCCCCTCACGTCATATTTTCCACTGGAGAACTGGCAAACAAATTTGATGCATGATCTCCTGAGATGAACATCATTTTTTAACTTTGAACAAGGGATTCATTACAGTATGATAAACAACGCTTTTATTGATGTTCTGTTGCTGTTAGCTGATGATTTTGTATATTTATAATATACAATACAAAAATAAATAAATGAATAAATGCTGCAGCAGACGAATTGACATGTCTAAAACTATTTTAACCAAGTAGCAGGTCATGAGAAATTGCTTCAGCCATTTTTTTCATTTCACTACAATAATAAAAGCACTTAACCCATAAAGACCCAAACATCCACTGTCGACCTGGTCTGAGATATTGATCCATTAATCCTATATATGCATGCAAATAATTCAGGCAAATTCAGTTTATCAGCTTTTCATGGTCATCAGATATGACCCAATTGTATGTTTAGATGCTCCATAGTTACCATGGAAACACATCATCTTCTACAACATTGATTCATCATTTAAACCCATGGAGATAGATCAATGACAGTGGATGGAGGTACTGGGTTTATGTTCAGTTAATGATAGATTTTCCAGAGAAAGTTACTTTTTCTTCTGTTTTCTCTGTTTCAGTTATAATAACCTTTGACTTTACTCTGAGCTTTTATGAACATCCACATGATCAGTCAATTGAAGATGGGAAAATAGAGGATTTTCCCCAGAAAACAATGCAAAATTCAGAGGATAATATTATGATTAATGGTGATAAATCACTTTGTAAAGGTTAAAAAGACAGAAAAAAATAATTCAGGAACACAAGAGTTGCACTGAGTCTTTATGGGTTAAACACAACACGCTTGAAATTTCAAATTCACAAGTGGAAAGGATCATATCCCCCAATTGCACATGGAGGCAGCATTATATTCCCCTAAAACAGGGGTCTCAAACTCCAGTCCTCGAGGGCTGGTGTCCTGCATATTTTAGATGTTTCCCTCTTCCATACACGTAGTTCAGTCAATCAGCTCTTCATCAGCTCTGCAGAATTCTGATAACAACCATCAGGTGTGTTGGAAGAGGGAAACATCTAAAACATGCAGGACACCGGCCCTCGAGGACTGGAGTTTGAGACCCCTGTCCTAAAATAAGTGTTTTGTTTTTTTTTTTCATAGAATGAGATTTTTTCATCTACAGAGGGAGTGTGTTGAGTCTTTAGTGTCTCCGCAGTCGCTCTGTGTGTTCTTTCTCTTCCTCTTTTTTCTGGTTTAGAGCATTTGGCATGCATATTCATTGTGTATTTTATATTTTTTACAAGGGAGATTTAAAGAATTCAGCATTGAAAATACTTTCATTTTTAATATATGGGCCTAGTCAAAGGAGAGATGTACATGTGTGTTTAAAAAAAAAAAAAAAGTCCCCCACTACCACATTCTAGCTTTTTTTTTAATGCAAATTTTGTCTAGTTTTTGGATCTGTTTTTGGTTTTCAAAAATTCCTGTTGACAAAAAGGTTACAGCCATATGAAGATGGGCAGATCTGCTCAGTGGAAGCACACCTGGGAATTGCAATTTTCTCATTTTTTTTTGGTCATCATTATCATCATCACATCCTATATTTGAGGATGGGCAGTGTTAACGTCCTCTGAACTAAAAAGAACAGGATGGACAAGACGGAGAAAAATGTGTATTTGTATCTGTCGTTTGTGTTGATGTGTGTACTGTGGACTGTACAGCAATCGGCCCTAGGTGAAAATAAAGTATCTTGTACCTTGAAAACAGCACCAGGTTTTTGGCCACCACAGCCTAGGGTGAGGGGGGGTTGGGGTGATGGTCACTGTCTAACTAAATGGTCCAAAATCACCCACTGGTTGAACTGGGTTGAGGTTTGGTGACAGTGAAGGTCGTATTATCATCATCAACCAGTCATTAACTGATCAACGATGGGGTGTTGTCATCCTGGAAGCGACCCTCTTAATTAGTTAAGGGATATTAACTCTGGTTCATTCTGGTCAGGTCTTTATTAATATTCTTTTTTTTTTTTTGAATTTGTCACCCTTTCATCTATCAATTCAGATTTTATAGCAGTACATTAAGGATATCAAAAGAGAGAGAAAGAAAAGGAAGTATTCTCTGAACTACTATAATAATATATTTATATAATGAATATGAATAATGAATGAAATAATACATGAAAATAATAGTGAGGCAGATTCTGTTAGAAGTGACTCAATTCCTTTATAGATTCAGCTCACTCTATGCAAATAAAAACCCAATTATACATATTCTCACATGACTATACACTGATGAAAACATAATTATGAATATAATATGTAATTTTTAAACTTAGATCCTCCTAAATCCCTCTTATATATATAAAATGTTTTTGCTTTATCGGCATGATGAATATACACAGTCATATTTCCAATGG
>JAPTGZ010000014.1:21128322-21140793 GCA_029814645.1 Fowleria isostigma | reverse complement strand
GAATAGAATAGAATAGAATAGAATAGAATAGAATAGAATAGAATAGAATAGAATAGAATAGATATTTATTGTCACTGTCACAGGAACAATAAAAGTCAGTTTAGCAGCTCAGTTCAATTTAGCAGCAAAACCCTGAGGGCAAGAAGGACTGTATAAAAAATATGACACAGAATGCTAAGAAAATGTAGTTACGTGCAAAGGCTCCAGAGTACAATATTACAAAGTGGCTATTGACACAGTACTGTGGCATGAAATATTGGTTTGTCTATTACCACAGAGTCCATCAGTGTCCTCGTAATACCATATGTAGACTGGTAACTTGTCCCATCCCAAAATGTCATGTCCTGAAAAGTACCAAGGCAATCAGATCGCGAATAGGTCACAATGAGAAACAGTAGAGGTTTAGTTCAGCAGGTAGCGCTTCGGATTGCATTGTGGAAAACTTGGGCTCAGCTCCAGGTTGGTGCAGCTTTTTCCTGACGATTTTCAAAAAGGGGGGAGGGCATGGCACCGGTAGGAATATCTGACATTTATATGAATCAACCACTGGGAAAACATTCAGAGAGCAGAATTCAGAGCTCACCACTCAATACACTGAATTAACACAGAACTAAAAAGTAACACGACACACTGCTATGTCTAACATGTAGCTCCACCCACCTTCTCCAGCCTCAATGTCACTGACCGCACAAAGCAAAAAAACACCATAAAACAACATAGAGAGCATTTACAACAGTGAATCCCATTCTGTGCTATATACTACCATTAATTTGTCGTTTCTTCCATCAGTTGCCACAGTATTGTAGCAAAATGCACAAAAGAATACACTGAAATATACGCCATATATCACCACAGTATTGTGGTAACAACAAATTAATTAATTAGTAGATGTAACAGTACCTATAATTGGCTCTAGTACAAATACTGATATTTGATTGGTCTGTGGCAGTAGACAAACCAGTATTTTGTGCCACAGATATCTAGCAGTAGCCATTGCCATTATATTAATACACATGTGCTACTAAAGTGCTACTAAAACTACTGAAATATACAAAAGCTAACTCTATACTACAGAATATATAATTGGACAAAAGTACATTGTTTGAGGATTGTTTTTAATATTTGGATAAAACATTTTGTAGTCAGTGACTGCCTGAACCAATGGATAACACAAAGCACTGAGTTTATTTAACCAGGATTTTATTACGACTTTACATTTCAGTCTTGATTGCCTCATTTCATTTTCACTTTAATGGTGCACAATTTAGCAAAATTTGTGTCACTGTCCAAATATATAAGGATATAATTATGTAAGAGTTGCAATATATTTATATCTCAGAACCATAAGTACTATATCTGTATCCTTTTGTATGTCTTTAACTCTATTCCCACCTCACCAAATTTACCCGCCTATATGAGAGCCCACTGCTGGAAACCTCAGTCTTCTTCCTCTTGTCCTGGAGCAGCTTCCTATTGGCTGAAGCCTGCGGACTTCCAGGTGAGTGCTGTCGAAATTATTTGACAACTCTGTTTATTTGACCACATCAGTGCTTTGGGTGGAGGTCAGACAGAATACAAATCCTGTGAACCGCTGCCCTTTTCCCCTCTGGCGTCGCCTCTCAGCTGCATGCGCCGACTCGCTCACTTTGACATAATATCTGAGACTGGAGCGGCTGTTTGACTGTCAAGCTTCAAGGCGTTTCTACAGCCAATTGCATTTAACAAACCTTGAAATGATTTGTGCACAGTCTACTTTATAAAAATAAGATGTGAGAATTTCTCAATTCCTCATTTCTTCATATTCAACCCACGCAACCCAAGGATCCAAAACACCTGCAGTCATAACCATGCATGTCTAACCTCTGAAGGAGCTTTGAAGTCAATAATCAATACGTCTATAAGCAAATGAGGAAGCTTTAAATCAATCCCTTAGTCCAGGCGTTTCTAAATTTTTCCAAATAGCATTAGCTTCTGGCTAATACCCCCTCTTTGCAAACCCATTGACAATACAACAAAATATGTCAAGAAACATTGACTTTTAGACTATGTTTTCTTACTTGTATTCACAATATGATTATTATGTTTTTTTTCATAAGAATATTATTAACTAATTCATGATAATCTTTGATAATTAGCTGTTTTTTATATACATTATATTGTTTTGCTTTTTTTTTCTCATCTCTCCTCCAATTTTCTGAGGCCCCCTTAGTGCCCCCGGGGGACCCCCACTTAGAAAACCCTCGCCTTAGTCTACATCGAACTACCAACACCAAGCTCAACTCATTCTGAACACTGTTTGTACTTTTTTTTCCCGTGAGCGTGTTTGTACGTGTAGCTTCGAGATGACATCACAGATAGCATGAAGCCTTACCCAGAATGCACCTATAAGCACACACACATGATCTGTCTTCATATCTGTATTCATCACCAAGGTGTGCGTGCGTGTAGGGGGGGTTGTTTCTTATAACAGCATATTATTTTGTCACATTTTCTGGCCTGACTGTATCTGAAATATTGAGCGAATTGCATTTAGAAAACAACAGTTCACTCGGCTCAGCTGGCCGGAATTGTCCTTATCGCGTTCCTTGTCGACCGGTTTTAATGAAGTTCTGAAATATGAATGCAGTTCACACACATTATTATTGTTGTGTTTATCCCGCCCTGATTGTGTCAGAGGGATTCCACTTATTGAGCGGATGATGTGGTGCTATCTCTTACTTGGCAGGGCTCTCTGTGGCCTGTGGAGGAGGAGAAGACAGTTTTAATGAAATGGCTTGACCTTTGTCTATTAGACCCAGATGCCCTGTCTATAAAGTGTGCTTCTCTGAATGCTGTCCAGTGTGGGAGGCTCACTGCAGCAATGCCCGGGGCAGCAATTCCCAATACTATCTGATGCAAGGTCCCTGATATTTTTATTTATTTATTTTTTTTATACAAATACAACTTTTTTGTACTCACTGCACACTTTATCTTGACTTGAAACTAGATACATTGTCATTCTGATACTTGTTTAGTATTCATTTGTATTTAGTTTTGCTGTTAAAAAACTTAATTTACCATTTATTTTGTTTATTTTGATGACTTTATATGAGAAAAGCCTTGGTTTATACAGTCTTGGAAAAAAATTATTATTTTATGGAACACATCAATATGATCTAAAAAAATTAAACAGTTACAGTTGCTCCATTCAAGTATAATGTTTATTGTTTGTTTCAAGCTTGTGCACTCCATGTACCATAATTATTATTTACATTTTATTATATGTACACAGATATACATAAAGAATCTGCTGTAAACACTATATACATAGAGAATTTTGCACAAAACAATATGCATAGAGAAATATGTAGCGAGAAGTATGCATAGAGAAATATACAATAAATATGTAATACAAAGTAGCAGGAAATAAATTATCAAAACAATATACACACAGCAATTTGTACAATATGTACGAGAGAATACAGTCATGGAAAAAAAATATTAGACCACCGTATGTTTTCCTCAGTGTCTTGTTCATTTCAATGTCTAATACAACTAAAGGTTGGACAAATATAATGATAACAACAAAAGTAGTTTAATAGAATTTAATTTCAGAGCTGATATCTATCAATTTTCTATGGTTTTATTGATAATAATCAAAATCACATACACTCTTACATCAATAGCTATGGCATTGTACTGACAAAAACAGCGCTTTTAGACATTTCATGCTTTCTTTTCTGTGTTTTAGTCTCATGATACACACAAGAGTTAGTACTTAATTGCATAACCATTATTTTTGATGACTTTTGATGGTCTAATGATTTTTTCCATGACTGTAGAAGCTGAAAAATGCTGGATAAGATCATTGATGACATGATAATTTATGCCATGTTATTCTCAAGCACCATGAACCATTAACATTGTCTGACCCACAGCAAATCTCTGTAATTAGAGGTTCAATGTGTGAGATTTAGAGGGATTTAGGAGGATCAAATTGGAGAAATTTAATATGAGATTCACAATTATGATTTTAAACTAATAAAAACAAGAATGAAATAAAGAATCATGTGTTTGAATCATTTAAATCTATGGGAATAGGTGGTTTTCATGGTATCAGCATGAACATACTGTGAACATACCTCCTCTTCTGCTTTTTTGCTGTTTTATGAAAAGTGGCATTCAGCTTTAAGGTGCACTACTATTGCTTACTATGTGTGAGTGTGGAGCAGAGTTAAAGACAATCAATATGTGTAATATTTCTCACTTGTTTTTGGAAACAGAACACCCATACTTTTGTAAAACTCTATTGGAAAGTTGTAGAGGCAATAGATTTTCCAACTACCACTAATGCATTACTGTTACTAGGTGATATAAACACAGTAGACTTTACAGGCAGACAGACTTTGCAGGTAAATGCACAGAGGCTCTGAAGTTATGATTGAGAGGGGTTATTCTTAAAGTCTGTTTAGTGTTTTTATGGAAAATATTAAATTTAAAAAATTTAAACAGAGGAAACCAAACACTGGCTCAACCAACTGCCTTTCACTTTTTTAGTGGCCACCATAGGGGAGGGTGAGCTGAGTGGTACTATGTTTACTCCAGTTTAATCAGAATGAGCCTGCTTTATTAATTCCAGAGGGAACTTGTTGTGCATTACAGTTGCTCCATTCAAGTATAATGAAAAGTAGCAGGAAAGAAATTATCAATATAACAAAAAAGATACATATCTATATAGAAGATACATATCTATATATTATGTTGACAGATACATCTCTTGATGTACTGGGACACGTAATCGGTGATGTTCCTGAGATCATCGGGCGTTTTGGGTCTTTCAACATTAGACGCACTACTTCAGGTGACCCAGCCAGGGTTGATCAGACCCCAACTTGTGTCCCAGCAGCGCTGCCGTACTGATCATTCCTCCTGATCCACAACCATCTGGAGGCTCATTCTGCAGCCTCCATGGTGTTCTTTATGGCTCTCCTTTTCGCAGGCCCCCTTGATGCCGAGCAGTGTGTACACTCTGCATAGTGAGCAGCCTGCAAAGCCTCTACACCCCACTTCAATGGGTTCGCAACGCGCTCTCCAACCACTTCCTTGGCACTCCTCAACTAGCTCCTGATATTTGGACCATTTCCGCTCATTCACCTCTTCAGTGGGGTCCTCCCATGGAACCGTCACTTCTATCAACATGACTTGCCTTGAAGAGATGGATGAAAGCACGATGTCTGGTCACAAGGGTGTTGTAACATGGACTTGGAACTTGAGTTGCTTGCCCAAATCAGTTCTCAGGTTTCAGTCTGAAGCTGAGTTGCGTAGGCCGGTTGTTGTTTTGGGCTTTGATCGAGGCAGTTCTCCAGCCCTCTCCTCTTGCATAGATGTTATCTGGCATTGTTGTGGGTAGCTACATCCTGGAGATGGATTCAGCCACTGCCTTCAGCACCTGGTCATGCTGCCAGCGGTAGCAGCCCTCCCCCAGTGCTTTCAGGCAGCTGCTAAGAATGTGCTCAAGTGAACCTCTCCCAGAGCATTGTACACACTCTGGAGAGTCGCTCTTGCCCCAGAAATGGAGGTTAACTGGGCTGGGTAGAACATCATACACAGCTTGGACCATGAACTTGATGTGCTGGGGCTCTGCCTGCCAGATCTCAGCCTAGGATGCCTTCCTTTCCAGCACCCCCTCCCATCACATCCACGTTCCCTGCTGCTGGATGCCCACCATCCTGCTGGTCCACTGTTCCTTGACTCCTGCCCGTATCTCCTTCAGGATTAGCTGGCGTTTGTCCTTCCCCTGGGTCTTCTCATATCAAGGCTGAGGAAGTGCTCTCAACCCTGCACGCCCTGTCACCACTGTGCCCACTAATGCCCTGTGCCTCAGCCAGGACTGCCACCTCCAGGCCTGCCTGTTCGCACCAGTATACCAGCCGATCCACTTTTGAGTCCTTAGAGTCACAATATAACAGCACCTCTCTGGTCCGAGAGACCCGGAACTCTTTGTCCAGACTGCTGAAAGGGAGCTGAGGTTTGTTGGTCGTCCCATACAGAGCCATGCTGCAGAGGCTACAAGATAGACCCAGCTATCTGCAGAGGTAGCTGCTGATTTTTTGCTCCAGGCTTTCAACTGTCGTTAGAGCCACCTCGTACACCAACAGAGGCGAGAGTACCCAGGGTAAAATGCCATGCTGATATATCCATGCCTTGAATCTCCCAGGTAGGCCAGACTTGTCTACCGCCAACAACCAAGTGTTGAGCTCCTTGATGGTTGTTTGGATGGCCACTGTATCCCTGAGACTGCAGTTGAAGACCTTGCCCAGGCTCTTCACAGGTTTCTCTGTGATGGAAGGGATTGCTGTGCCATCAACAAAGAAGCGAAACTTGTCTACCACTTTGCCTTTCTTCAGCATCATGGCCCTGGATTTTGCTGGTTTGAAGCTTATCCTAGCCCAGGAAGTGAGCTCTTCTAGGCCCTGGAGAATCCATCTCCCACCCGGCACCGATGGTGTGGTGACAGTGAGGCCATCCATGAAGGTTCTGATGGGGGGTGGCCAAATGCCAGGCTTGGAGAATGGACCTCTGCATTCTACTTCAGCTGCCTTGACCACCATGTTCATGGCAAGGGAGAAAGAGGCTAACTGAGATGGTGCACCTAGTTATAATCCCCCTCTCCAGCTGATGCCCATCTGATGTTATGCTCCCAGAAGTGACTCTCAGCCTGAAGTTTCCATAGTAATTTAAGATGAGGTCCTTGATCTTTCTGGACATGATGTCAGTCCAGGGAAGTCTCCACCAGCTTGTGGGTAATGGAGCCATATGCATTGGCAAGGTCAAGCCAAAGCACTACTAGGTCTCCTTTCTCCTCCCGCACCTCCCTAATCAGCTAGGTGTAACTACCCCAGTGTGTTCTAGGCACCCTGACATACCAGGGATGCTGCATTTCTGGACCAAGGTGTCAATACTGGCGTTCTTGAGGGGGATGTCTGTCAACCTTCTAGATAGGATGCTGAAGAAAATATTCCCTTCATCGCTGAAAAGCAAGATGGATCTGAAGTGCTCCAGCTTGGTGGAATTCTCTTCCTTAGGTATCCAGACCCCCTCCGTCTTAAAACACTCTATTAAGACAAAATTACAATAGCAATTTGTACAATATGTACTAGACAATATATTATCAATAATAATTAAATAAATATACATAATGCCTCTAAATATTACACAGTAAAATGTTAATACCAGTACACAGTCATTTTACCTCTAGTTTTCTTGTTTCAAGTTCCATTATTAATTTTTCATCCAGTTAAAGCTGCAGAACTTGATAATTTTTAGTAGCATTGTGCAAAACTTTATTTCCCTTTCAGCATATTGTAATTCAAGTGGTCTGTGAGGACGTGACACTGCTTCATCTACTGTTTAATTGACTTTTTAGGCTGTGGAAAATGTTCCATGGCACAGGGTGCAGAAGTCACAGGGGTTTTCAGACGGGTAGGGAGGTTAGTGCATGATTGACAGCTGTAATTACTGATCACTGATCAGATTCTATTGCTCTACCTCACATTTCAGCAAGTGAATGGGTTTATTTTTCCATAAACAGAATGAAACCAGATCTACAAATACAGTGCTCAGCATAAATGAGTACACCCTGACCGATATGTCACAAAACCTTTAGTTTTCTTTGAGAATCAACATTTTCTGTGGGGCACTATACAACATAATATGTTCAGTTAAAAAAAATGTTCTATGAAACTCAGTTTTGTACAATTTTTTTGAAAGTGTGTTTATGTTCATTGAGATATTGATTAAAATCTTACTTTTCAAAGGGGGTGTACTCATTTATGTTGAGCACTGTTTAGAATGAGATTTATATTTAGTTTTATATTTGGACTGAGAGGAGAAAGCTGCAGCTGGATGGTGTATTGTTTCATATTCAAGTGTTTTTTTTTATTTTTTTATTTTACCTCCTGTAGTTTTAACAGTATAGTTTTACATGTAGTTTCACCTTTTGTTAATTATAATGGCTCTGCTTAAAGCTGAAATAAAGGCCAATTTTTATATCTATCCTTTGGGTGGCTAATCTAAAAATTAGCCTTTTCCTGATATTTAATATTCTTGGTACAGCATGAGACTGTACTAAACTTACTTGCAGCGTGCTACATTTTTTAAAGGCCCCTAATAGTTCATTTGGGTGAAGTGATAAGCTATACAGAGGGACCTAATGAGCAGTGGGGGTCCTCCCCAGTGCCCTTGGATAATTGAGGCTCTTTCTGTCTCTGTTAATTGTTGGAGTTTAGTGAGGGTGTGCCTAATGACCCTCCACCCTTGCTATCATTAATCTCGGGCCCCTCACAACTACTCATTATGCATCTCATGTGTTGCCAAGTGCCTGTCCGGAAGTCTTTGTGTGGACGGAGAATGATGTGTTACCTCTGTCAGTGTTACGTAAACCAAGGAGGATGTGGTTGCCCTAACCAAATGAAACCAAAATCAAACTGCTGCCCTGGCATGGTCCATTAGACACTGCTGAACAGTGATGGAGAGGACACTGTGAGCGAGGATTGCTGAAGCTAGAACAGCGCAGGTGTAGGTCAGCGTGCTGGTGCAAGGGCAGATGGTAAAAAGATAGTAATGAACTGGCTTCACTCAGTAGCCTGAACCACCAGTGTGGCTTTGGAACCGGGTGTCTGTCTGTCCTGTTATTGCATAAAGACCCAGTTCTACTTTTGTGTCACTTCCCAAATCAATTTTTTTTCTCTATTTAACTTTTCTTCAGTGATTTATAACCATGTATTATAATATTATTCTCTGTATTTTGCATTTTTTCAGTCACAATTAGATATTTTTTATTATTTATTTTGCTGATCATGAAGCTCTTCATAAAATCTCAGATTAAAGTTGAGGGTGTTTATATAAGCTGTGGTCCTGCTTCTCTCCTGCCTCCTTGAGCATTATTTTCATTTATCCATATAGTTGTGATAGTGTTTATTTTATAGTTACATACAGTCGCAGAAAAAATTCTTAAAATTCTTTGTTTTCTTCAATTTCTTGTTCATTTTAATACCTGGTACAACTAAAGGGACATTTGTTTGACCAAATAAAATGATAACAACAAAAATAGCTCAGAAGAGTTTAATTTTAGAGCTGATATCTAGCCTTTTTCCATGATTGTCTTGATAATAACCAAAATCACATGTTCTTACATCAATAGCTGTGACATTGTACTGACAAAAACAGTGCTTTTAGACAGTCCGTGTTTCCTTTCTGTCTGTTTCAGTCACATGATACACACAGGAGTTAGTACTTGATTACATAACCATTGTTCTTGATGACTTTTGATTGTCTAATAATTCTTCCGTGATTCTAGGTAGTAGAGGTTTCTATTTTTTGTACTACCAGGTGAAGTAGTAGTATATCCACCATTAATCCTTGCATTTGGAGTTGTAGTATTAACAGTTTTGGACATTTGCTCTATAAAAGGAAAACAATATACTAGCACCAAATTTTCTATTTTTCAGCAGTTCTAGTTCAGTTTGCTGTGCATCCTTGTGCCCCCTCCCCCATGTTCTCTCCCCCTCTCTCAATCTCTCTTTCTCTCTTTCACATCCTTTAACCCTCTTTCTTTAACCCTAACTGGTGAAAGCAGACAGCCATCCTCCAGGTGTCAGGGTCTGCTCAAGGGTCTGTCTGTTAAAGGAAGTTTCTCCCCCACCGCTGTCACCAAGTGTTTAGTCCTGGAGGATTCTGTCGGGTTTCTGTAATTTGCCTTGAGAATCTGGTTTCGACCAGCTATACAGTCGCAGAAAAAATTATTAGACCAACAAAAGTCATTAAAAACAATGATTATGCAATCAAGTACCAACTCCTGTGTGTATCATGTGACTAAAACGGACAGAAAAGAAAACATGGAATGTTAAAAGCACTGTTTTTGTCATAGATATTGTTGTAAGAACTTATGCGATTTTGATTATCAAGAAAACCATGGAAAATGGATAGATATCAGCTCTAAAATTAAACTCCTATGAGCTATTTTTGTTGTTATCATTATATTTGTCCAAACAAATGTACCTTTAGTTGTACCAGGCATTAAAATGAACAAGAAATAATGAGGATTAAGCGGGTTAAGAAAATGAATGAATGAATAGGATGGCCTTTAATTTTTTCCACGACTGTATATGTAAAGTGTCATTAGATACCTTTTGTTATGATATGACACTATATAAATAAAATCTGATTAATTGATTGATGTAAAAAACAGAGAAAACTCAACAAAAATGGACTTTTTCAGTAAAACGTATCATTAACTGAACATAAACCCGGTGTGTTCATCCACTGTCATTAATGCAACTCCAACTCTATGGGTGAATCAATGCTGTAGAAGATGACGATCCAAATGTGTGTGTATGTGATCATTATGAAAAGATCACAAACTGTATTTTACACCAATTATTTACATGTATTGATTAGATCAGTGCCTCAACAAGTATTAAACAGATGATTTTGGTCATCTGTGACTGTTTGGGTCTTTATAGGTGAAATATTTCACTGGAATTCTTTAACTAACAAAAGTAGACATTTCCAATTGAATGTCTCCAACATAGTGAACGTGTTCTGTGAGGCACCCACCCCCCTTTATGTTACGCATTATAAATTCCAACTCTCCAGTCCAGCCGGCCTCGTCTCTACCAGCGGGGGCCCTAATCACTACCTCCACCCTGTTTCCTCTCTCTCTGTGTCGCTGCCTTTCTTTATCTGTGTTTTTTCCCCCCTCTGTACTTTGCTTGTCTGTTGTTCCTCTGTTGTTACTTTCTGCTCCCTTGCATTTGGCAAAAGGCAATGTGATGATGTCACTTTTCAGCATTTACTACTCCCAGATTTCCTGGTCTCTGGAGTCCAAATGGAAGTAAAGTGCACGGCCAGAAACACAAGGATGCTTAAATTGGGTTGGACAGCATATTTTGATGAAGCTGTTTATACAGCTGGCCTTCATTGGAAGCAGGACAGTGGGTGGATACAGGGTCTGTTACGGTACAGGGTTGGGCTCGGCTGATCTGGTGTCACATATTTTACACTTGAATAAAAATGAGACTCAGGAAGAATACAGACTTGGAAACATTAGAGACAATGTTTACAGGTATTATTTGCAGAGTTATCTTGTATTAGTCTCTAATTTTAACCCATAAAACCCCAGTTCTACTTTTGTGTCAGTTCCTTTTTCTCTCTATTTAACCTTTCCCCAGTGAGTTATCAACCACTTATTATAATATTATCCTCTGTATTTCGCATTTTTTCAGTCAAAATCATTTATATTCCATTATTTAATTTGCTGATCATGATGATGATGTTCATTAAAGCTCAGATTAAAGTTGAGGTTATTTATATAAAAACACAGAAAACTGAAGAAAATGTGACTTTTTAAGTAAAATCTAAACAAAAAACAATTGTCCATCCACTGTCATTGATCCAACTCCATGGGTTTTACTGATGAATCAATGTTGTAGAAGATGACAGTGTTTCTATGCTCACTGTGGAGCCTCTGAACCACCGGTGTGGGTCATATCTGATGACTATGAAAAGATGACAAACTGTATTTTACACCAATTATGTACATGTATTGATAAGATTAGTGGATCAGCAGGTATTAAACAGTTTATATCAGTAGATGATTTTGCTGGCGGCTGTTTGGGTTTTTATGGGTTTATATCCCCCTGAGACCCAGGAAAGTGAAAGTTTTGGCTTTTTTACATTAAACAATTGTCTTGAACTGAAACTACATTGTGCAACAGTTTTGGGTTTTTTTTACGATACATTTTTTAAAATTATTTTTATGCATTTATCTATGTATTTATTTTTATTGGAATATCCTTTTCAATGGACAACATAATTTAAGTAAAACTGTGAAACTTTTGTCCCCTACAGAGGACGAATATGCGTTGCTGAGTCTCAGGAGGATGTGAAAACCTATCCTGTATGTTTATCTCAATTATGCACAGAGCAGTTTGAGATCATTTGCTTTGATTTTTAGATTCTGTGTTGAGCAACAGATGTTTTCTCAATTTCTTCTCCTATGATGCAACAACCTCTTACTGCATATTTTCAAAATGAGAACCTCCAGGACTGCACAAATATATACACACACTACTGTATAATATCACGTCACTTATGTTTCTCCTTATTCACTGCTGTTTTATGAGTTATTCTGTATTTTAACCCTTTAACTGCCAGCTCTACCATATGGTTTAACACATTTTGAGTCCCTATATTTCACTAAGTGGAGTACCTAACTTATCTGAACCTATTTAAACCAAGAAAGATAAAAATCACTAAAGACATTTTGACTGTTTTTGGTGAAAATAAGAAAGATATGAATACTTTTTTGGCATATCATAGAATAAGAGGCCTTCCTGTACATAATTATTTTATTTGATACCCCAAACACACTTAAATTAGATAGGTAATATTAAAAAAAAACATGTTCAACCCAATGGTTGATTTGTTGCT
>JAPTGZ010000014.1:21099090-21110054 GCA_029814645.1 Fowleria isostigma | reverse complement strand
CTAGGGGCAGTGACCCCCAAGCTGGGAGGATGGCTCCAGCAGATACCAGGAACAACATCAGAGATCTGTGTCCAAAACAGCACAATACTAGGAACAGCTAAGATCCTGCGCAGAACCCTCAGGCTCCCAGACCTCTGGTAGAGGACCCGAGTTTGAAGGAGACACCGCCCAGGTGGACAAGAGGAAGATTTTATATATATACATATATATGTGTGTGTGTGTGTGTGTGTACAGGAGCCTATCCTATTTTTTATATATTACGTCTCAAACCCTGTCGTGTGTTTATCCTCTCTGCCTTTGCAGTGGCTTCTCTATTGGGAAACTCAACACACTTTAGGCAGTTTTATGTCATTTTTTTAACACACTCTGCTTGTTTGTGTGCACCTCACTGCACAGACCGACTGTGTTTGTGTTAATACTTAACGCACGTTCAGCTGCTCTACTCCACCCATCTTGTTTGACAGCATGAAATAACTAAACAGGACCAGGAGTGGAAAAAAGTTACCTTGTGTGATGTGATGAAAATGGCCGTCTGCCAATGTTTGTACCTCCACCAACTCCAAGTAAGGAGAGTGTTCCTGTGTTTGTTGATATTTCCAGGATGCTATTTTAGATTAGTTACAGGTTCAATATGTAAGATTTTTAGATTAACCCAGGGGTTCCCAAACTTTTCAACTCGCGACCCCCAAAATAATGATGCCAGAGACTGGGGACCCCCACTATGCCTGAAGTGACCGAAACATAATTTTATTACACACTAAAAGGCTTATCCAAACATGGGCATATTAACACAAAAGAACAGAACCGCCTGACAACCATGATAAGATTTAAATTATACTGTAGTATAATGTTTATTAAGGTTAATGTGTCTCTTTTACAACATTTATGTTTATTTTCATAAAGTGAAAGTAAACTTGTAGGAGCAACAACGCCTTATCTGTTTGTCATTGCCAAGTTGTTGTCTAAGTGTCATTTTTCTTAGTTTCTCACTAGTAAAGCAAAAGTACTTCCTGTTTTCCTTTCACCATACATAGGAATTTTTATTACCTCCACCAAGGAGGTTATGTTTTTGCCAGCATTTGTTTGTTTGCCTGTTTGTCTGTCTGTCAGCAACGTTACGCAAAAACTACTGGATGGATTTGAATGAAATTTTTAGGAACTGATGGAAATGACACAAGGAACAATTGATTAGAGTTTGGGACTGAGCTGGATCACCACCTGGATCCAGTATTTTTTGCAAAGATTCTTTAACATTGGGAGATAGGACCATTTTTATCATTTCTACATAGTCGGGGCACTGATACAAATAAATGTAGGATTATTACTTTGGTGTGAGTCACAATATGGGGGGATCATGTTTGGGAGAGGTCTGCTGCTCTCCGAGTTCTTTTCTACTCTTACTTATAATTTTCAAGTGCTATATCACTGTCATTGATCTGTTGCAATCACCTAAGGGCCCACGTCAAGAGGATTCTGAAAATCATTTTCCCCGCGTTGGCATCTCGTGACCCTCCCTGGGGGGTCCCAACCCCCAATTTGGGAACCCCTGCATTAACCCATAAGGACCCAAATATCTATCTCAGTCCAAAAGCTACTGATCTAAACCATTTAATACCTGTTAATCCACTAATTTTATTAATACATGTAAATAATTGTTGTAAAATACAGTCATCTTTTCATGGTCATCAGATATGACCCATTTGGACGTTCAAAGACGGTGAATGGGGAAACATCGTCATCTTCTACAACATTGATTCACCACAAAAACCCATGGAGTTTGATCGACAGGGAATGGAAATGTTTGGTTTATGTAGTATGTTATATTATTACCTCCACCAAGGAGGTTATGTTTTTGCCAGTGTTTGTCTGTCTGTCTATTTGTCTGTTAGCAACTTTACACAAAAACTACTGGACAGATTTTGATAAAACTTTCAGGACATGATGGAAATGACACAAAGAACAATTGATGAGATTTTGGGAGTGATCTGAGATTTTACTCCCATTTAAATGCGCTAATTCAGTTTGAATGTTTCTCCTTTTCTCCATGTGGGTGGGGCTACCAGTGCTTCACTATGTGTGTGAGGAAGGGGGGGCCAAGTAAGGGGCAGTCTGTCTGTCTGTGTCTGTTAGCAACTTTACACAAAAACTACTGGACAGATTTTGAGGAAATTCCAGGTTTTTTTTAAAGGATTCTTTAACATTGGGAGATAGGACCATTTTTAGCATTAGCAATAAAACTCCACAAAAAAAAAAAAATTGTCAAGGCACTGATACAAATAAATGTAGGATTATCACTTTGGTGTGAGTCATAATATGGAGGAACTATCATGTTTGGCAGAGGTCTGTGCTCTTCAAGTGCTTTTCTAGTGTTATGTGATATAATGACATGTTTTATAGAAAAAGTCACTTCTTCTGCAATTTCCTCTGTTTTTATAAATAACCCTAAACTTTAATCTGAGCATTTAAAAACACCTTTATGATCAGTGATTTAAGTAAGGAAAAATGCCTGATTTATACTGATAAAATGCAGAGGATAATATAATACTAAATAAACAATAAATCAGTTAGGAAGATTGGACAAAAAGAAAATTTCATTTCGGAACTGCCCCAAAAGTAGCACTAGGTCTTTATGGGTTTAATCTGTGCAGGGCCTGAAACACAAAGTAGGATTCATGGGTTAGTGACATAACATCTGGTCCACCCAGTGTTTTCAGTATCATGGAGGTGGTGACATACTCTGAAAATTCTACATCTAACCCACAAGAGTAGGTTACGTCTGAGATAGACACTCAAAGTACATTGTTGCCCATAATGTTAAAATAATGTTGTTTTCAGACACATTCCTCTTCCTAGTCTTATTTATTCACATCAGTAATCACCTCTGACTGGTGCCATGATAACAAACTCAGTCCCTGTTACACTTTATCTATGACGAATAAATCACACTGTCACAATCATTTCATGAGAAGAGGTAAAAAAGGTATTTTATTCCAACTTTATGGGCAACAGTGTACATAAAAGCATTGCGTCATACCCACTACGACTGACTTAAAATAGACACAGATTAAAGCCCTAAAGCCATGTATTTGTTGACTACGAGCTAAAGTTATCAGATTAATTTTTTTATTATATATTTACTCGCTCCCAAATCATTTCAGAATACAAGGGATAAACTAGACGAACAGTCAAATTGCCTTTTACACCATAAGCCTACATCTAAGCACTGCATTAATTTAACTGAATAAACAATTGTACTTACAGTCAGATTTACTTGTGCCATAATGATATAACATTGACAGGAATATTGACAGAAACACCCTCACACAGTGGGCAGTTTGTCACCAGCTTTCCTTCCTGTCTTTGGCTGCAGCAGATGTGTTGCTTTTAACACCTATAATATATATATTTTTTAAATTCGTCATATCTGTTTGTTCCTGTTGTGAAAGCTATGCGGTCTAGACCTGTCCATGTTTGTGATTTGTCATCTATTACGAACCCACACATAACTAGTCAGGATTCCTTGTTTTACTAAACAGTTTTGTTAGCGATGATTCTTCATAGCATTGTAATCAAGACTGATACAAGAGTGTACTGAACCCAAAACCAGACCAAGACTTACACAGACTAGGCCATTATATGATCAGACCAGGTGATTTTCTCAGCAATAAGGTGACTGAACTTCTAACGGTGGTAGTTGTGCATTTTTCTTCTCACTTTTCAGTGTGTAGGCTGAATGATGAGTAGGCAAAATGTTAACACCCAAAGCAAATGTTTGAAAGGTTTATTTCACATCACAGTGTTGACATTAATGAATAAATCAGACACTAAGCAACTTAGTGATATCCATGTAAAAATCCCACCTCCTCTTTGTCTAAGCCCACAACATGACTGAAAAAATGTGATCCAAGACACAACAACACCATTACCTAGTGTTGAGTGGTGGACACAAAGGCGCAATCTCAATTCTCATTTTCACCCTACCCCTTGGTCCTTGCAGTTGGCATTACCCCTTGAAATGGAGTTGCAAAGGGTAGGGGGTTGAAATATTCCCCTATGAGACAACCCTTCGAGACCAACAGTCATTGATGGTGCAATAAACACCTTCAACAACGTTATTGCAAAATAATTCATGCCATCAGCAGCTGTAGCAGCTCTGTTGCATGAGTTCTGGACATCTTTTTGTGGCTATCAACCACAAACCGCAGAAATGCAGTCTATAGCTGGGTTTTCATTACAATCACAAATGCTCAAAAAGCAAATTGCGCTATAGAAAACTGGTGATGGAACCATACAAATGTCGCAGAAGATATAGAAGTATGATGCAAAATTGTAATGGAAACACATTTTGCACATTTTCACTAACTATGGGCATGGTAAGTCTGGTGCCACGAGAGGTTCAATAACATAACAGTTCATTAAACGTTGGCTGGATTATTTGGAAATTCTGGATCCAGAACTCAGTGGTAAATTCTTTAATATAATAATAACTTTATTTGTATAACATTTTTAAAAACTGACTTTACAAAGTGCTTTGACAAAGTAAAGGGCACAACAGCAAGATGCAATTAATAATGACCAAGATGCAAGCAAAGACATTAAAACATAGAAAACAACACAATACAGTAAAGAGATAAGAACAGCAACTAAAAACATAACGGTGAAAAAAATGAATATTCAAACATTAAAACATTAAAATGAGACAACCTCACATAAAGGCCAGTCTATAAAAATGTTTTAAGAAGTGATTTAGTGAAAAAGATGACTGATTCTGCAAGCCTTGTGAAAATGCTGAGATAATAGTACGCCTGCTAATGAAATGTGATTGGTTAAAGCAACAGTTCATAAAATTTATTGGGAATTTCTGAGGCTGCACTGTTGTTTCTCAGCCTCAAGGAAGATTTTGTTTTACTCAGCAATGTATGATGGATTAAATATGATTGGACAAGCACTGTAACATACAAGAAGGAAGAAAGAGAAAAGCTATAAAGTCAAGAGAATAAACTATTTAATATATCTTTATGGAACAGATATAAGCATACCAGTTGCAAATGTAGGTCAGTTATTCTGATTCTTTTGGCCAGCAGAGAAGGCCTTGCTGACTCTGACAGCACACCACTCATGTGCAGGCTGTTGCCATGGATGTAGCTTCAAAATGTCAAATATCAACAAACAACTGGCTCCAGCTAACACAAAACAGATTCACACACAGCATATGCAAACATTAAATATGCAGTATGTGCACATATCCAATACTTATTTTCTATGCTGTATATTTTTTCTCTCATCATTGTAAATATTAAGAAGTTACAACTATTGGCTGTGCATTCTTTTTAATTGCTTTAACCCTTTAACCCCTGAGACATTATAAAAGCTGCTGCGAGTATGTGCTTGTTCCTTTTCTTCAGTGGTTTTGCTTTATTGTGTGTTTTAGGGTCAGGGTGGAATAACAGAATAAGTTTAACAGATTTTTACCAAATAAGGCACTCAGAATGTACATCAATAAGAGATTTAGGATGTTGAACATGAAAACAAAATAATGACAAGGAAAACAGTGTATTTAAAAAAAAAAAAAAAAGCCCAAACCAGCTATTTTTATAGTGAATTGGTCTCACTCACTGCTCTGTGTTTTGGCCCCCAATTCCACAGACCACAGAGGTGCACTGAGCATGCTCAGATGTCAATGGAAACTACAAGGTCTATTCTTTCAGCTCATTCTGAAATGTTTTGTATTGAGCAAACAGTTGAATAATTCAGAATATTTTAATGAAATCATATATACAGAACGAGCACCACAGACATGTTAGGAGTTAAAGGGTTAACTGTGAAAAACACCAAGAGTCACTCATACATGAAAGTCTACAAACTCTCAGTTTTAAAAAGTGCTCGCCAACACTAGCTAAACATGCTAGTATTGTTAAATTGAAATTACACCATATTACACATCCTTCTACAGTTTCTTTGTTTTTAGTTTTTACTTTTCCTCTGACCATATCATTTTGTGTTTAAGCAATGTTAAAGACACACACCCACTCACACAATCACACAGTGCTACACTGTTGGCTTTCAGTCTCGGCCTGTCTCCTTGGCTTTGATGGGGGCTGGGGGTGGCAGGACGCCCCTAGGGAGATCTGAGCCCTGGTCACAGGGAGCTGTCTGGGGCCCCAAAGCTTTGAACATTGGCCAGTCATGTCCTCTCCAAGCCCTTTCAGTATGAATATCATTACATGTCTGTAGCCCGGCTCGGACTAATAGTTTAATTTTGCTCTTAGCATTTGCAGTAATCAATTAATAGAGGTGGTAGTAGCTGTAGATTTAGCAGTGGACCTCCGCAGCCTTGCTATATGTACATAACCCACATCTGAACTGCATTTCTGCTGATGTACTTTAATGTCATGCCAAATTAAGTCAGCATACTGTAATAAAGAAAAGAGATGAGACAATCAGTCACTTGCAGCCCATTTCCTCTTTTTGTGAAATCATCTAATTTAAAACATGTCATGATATCTAGTTAGGAGTGACAGGAGGCTTTAATAGAGTTTGGGTCAGTGTATTTTTACATGTGTGTAGATATACTGTAAATGAACAGTATTTTGAACTTCGAGGCCATGACAAAACAGCTGGAGGCTGGCTAATGACTGGCCTGTTTGTTGTGAGTGGACAGATGGACAGATGGAAATCTATGTCTCTGATGACACTCGCTCTCCTTCATGCCCCACTGACCTCTTATCTCACCCTCACTCTAAGTCTTCTTTAGCATCAGTCTGCCTGCAGAGCTTTGATAGTGTTTTACCAATTGCATAGGCAGTGGAATTTAGAATAAGGCAGGAAAAGTCACATGCATTAATACACACACACACACACACACACACACACATATCTTCCTAATATATAGGCATTGCAGGCTGAAGGAGAAAGGAAAGTCACCCACATATCCTCAAGTACACAGGCAAATACACACTGTCCATAATAAAAAGATGTCAACTAGATTGGATGGAAGATACTTCAAAGGTCCACAAAGATGAATGGCTCCTGCATAGTCCTTTGTCCCTTCTGATAAGGAAAGGAGACAAGAATACAGAGGAAGAGGTGCCAGAGAAGCTTAAATCCTGACTTCGTCTTTATCGGTTTATTCTTTAGTCTGTCCAGTCAAAGTGGTTGCTGTGAGACAAAAGGAAATATAAGAGAAATGTGAATTAGAAAATCAATTTACACCATGGATGACTTTGGAACTTACACAGAGAACAAAGGCTTTCCTTTCCTTGCTTAAAAAATGTAATATAGAGGATTTGTGAAGTAGTTTTTGTTGTACAATAGCTTTCTAACGGTGAAACATGTTTCTTTTGTCCTTTCAGGAATGGAGAAGGGGAGGGGATGATTGTTCTCTGTTGGTCCAATTTGTCAAACAAAATGCATGTCTCTGATTTGTACCAATTTTTTTAGGTCTACAAAAGACATTCATTATTAATGTGGCCTGATGATCCTGTGATGGATTGGAGCTATAATGCTGTTCCCAGAACACTTTGTTGCTGTTATTTATCAAAACAAGCTCAAGTTCTTCTCTCCTCCTCCTCCTCCTCCTCCTCCTTCCTTTCCTCATTTTGCTTCCTCCCCTATTCTTCCTTGGGTGATTTTCCTTCCTTTGCTGTACTGAAAGTTAAGTCTCATTTCTCATTACATTGAGCTCAGTTCCAGTCGGTGACAGGGTTTAGATGTGCAGCACTAAGTCACAGCGGATCCCCGCAAGTTCAGCCAGCTGCACCGACCATTGATTATGTCTCTCGAGCGTTGGAGAACCGAGCTTCGTTTTAACATTTCAGACTGCTCTTTCCTCAGTCAAGGAAAAGCTGTGGCATCAGAATGCAGCATGTCGTCAGCTCCAGATCCACATGACCCCCAAGCCGTCATTTACAATTTCTGCCACAGGAAGCGCAGCATTGTCCCTGTTTGAATCTAGCTAACTGTGTTTTGCTAAGGCTGAGGTTGTGTGTACTTCACACTCATTCCATATTCATGAAGGGGAAAAGAGTCGGTGTAACTTGTAGGGTTGTAGGGTGTTGCTGACACTTCATTGCCACATTCAGTGCCTGAAAAACAGAGCTTGTTCCTATGATAAGTAGTGCCGTAATTGAGGATGTTGCTGTTGGGAACTTAATGAGAGCGATGGCGGCTGGGAGAGGCGGTGAATTATGATTCTGACGCTGATCAGACGTGAAACATTATCTCTTCACATTAGCATGCCAGGGTTACGCTCTGTAGCACCAGATACAGATAGTTCTCTCTCAGCTCAACTATCAACATGCATAGGAGTGTTGATAGTTGAGCTGTGTGTGTGCGTCAGTGTGTGTCGTCTCCGTGTCTAGACAATAAACAGGTGAGAGCTCAGCAAGTGTCCGTGTGCTACAGTTAACCTAGCGCTTCCACGTCTGACACAGAGTTCACTGTGTGTACTCCTCACCGTGGATTGATAATTGTAGCAGTCGGCAGAGAGGCTAGACAGATTGCCGTGGTAACCGTGTCTGTCAGATTAGCCTATACTGTGAGTTTATCAGGTGGAGATTGACTCTGGATGGGGGTCTTATACATCGAGGCCCTGTGCTTCAGCCTCCGCTAAAAAGACCCAGAGGCATGGCCTAATGGATGTGACGTCAATACATAGCGGGAGGAGGAGGGCCATTAAAGAGAGCATCAAGGCAATAAAAGTGTCCACTTGTGTGTAGGTGTGTGTGTCTGCTTGTGTGGGTGTATGAGGGTGGATATTTTTGCGGAAAGACTGTATGCAAATCGCATTACACACAGATACAGCCTGTTTCGTTGAGGGCTATTTTTTCAGCATATTGTTTAAAGAAAGTCTCAGTTAAGCACCACAACGCTGCAGACTGAGAGAGGTGGGAAGAGAAATTATAGTGGGAACATCAGTATGTGCTGTGTGTATCTGTGGCAGGTGTCTGTGGACTGAAAGAGGATCCACACATGAGTATGAATAATAAAACAGACACAGGGTGCCTCTGCTGCAAACTCTGTCTCACACATGCACAAATGCAAATACACACAAATGCACATGCGCACACATTTTTCCACCCCACTGGCGGATGAACAATGCTTTAAGAATGTGGTCTGGATGGAGCCCTCTGAGGGAAGGGGAAGTGGTAATGAGGGTTGATGGATGGTACCGATGGGGCTAAATTTGCAACACTGCAGAGCTGCAGAGGTAAGGGTGAGAACGTGTATTTGAAAACACTCACTGCATCACCATGCGGCGTTTATGAGGGAAGAAGCTGTGCTGTGTGTTTGAGCAGGAGGCTTGTGGGGGCCACTGTTTGGAAGCGGGGAGAGCTAATGAATCCAACTTACTCAGCATCCCTGGCTGCCTAGCGACCTCGCCTCTCAATCACTCTCAATGGGCACCTCTTATTTATAGAGCCATTATTTTTAGCCCTCTATAATTTCAGCCCTCTGCCTCTTAAAGAATTAACTAAAAGAACATTGAAGGAAAGAATGAAGACAGAAAATTGGATGGAGACACATTCATTAAATCATGTTAATTTTAGGACTGTCAATTGGGCAAAAAAAAAAAAATTAACTAATCAGTCACACAATTTGCAATATTATTTTTTTAATAGCTTCTTTTTCTCAGCTTGAGAGGAATATCTTCTTATATGCACCAATAAAAAATAATGAAAAAGGCTCATATATTAAAGTGTTATTTGAATTCCAAAACAATCAATGCTGTTCAATTTTGATATTAGGTTAGAAAACAGCACAGTAAGATAGATGATGATTAACAACAAAAAAAAAATCTAGCAGAATATGGAAAAGTTGCACAATAATCCAACAAGTATGAAAAATGGGAAGATGAATTTTTTTCTCTTCATAGAAATGATCCTGCATAGACCTGCTTTACAGTCAGTCTGTTACTGACAAGTTTGTCGACATTATAAAGGTATCAGGGATTGGTGTGTCACAGGGGTATGTTTTCTACCAACTACACTTCTACATCTGTGTACAGCGGTGTCACAATCAGACAGCAGCAACAAGCCGCTCAGTAAAAAGTAGCTTTTATGGATTCTACTGCACACGATGAAACACACTCAGTGTTTGGATTCCTAAAGCTGTGTTTTACTAGGGATAAAGAAGACACTGATAGGATGTTTTACCAACTTTCAGTATCAGCAGAAGTGGCCGTTGGCAAACATTAGGCCTTTGGAAACATTAGACTTCTGGGTGACTGGAAATACTGACTTTAAAGGAAAATAAAAGCTCAAAAGATGCCAATTGCTTCCACCTATATTTTTGATGTGCAGTTATGCATTCATTGTTTTACTTTTACTGTGTTTGGTGTTCTGTTATGTCAATTGTATTTATTTTTTTGACCCAGATGTTCAGTTTAACAATCATCTTCTTCCAAATTAACTCAAATGCCTTTTCTTTGTCAAAGTCTTCTTTTTTTTGTGATGGTGTGGCAATGATACTGGTTAATTAATCAGCTTTTTTTTTCTTTTTTTCTGCTCCAAAATGTTGTCATATCTGCCATTAACAGTCAATCAGCCTCTTATTATCACCACCGCAGTGAGAGATGTTGATAAATTGCTAACAAGCAGAAGGTATAGTGATGCTTCTGCGCAGTATTGATCATGTATCAGCTACCACAGAAAGTAAACAGAACGCAGCTGCATTAAAGTTCTCAGCTCATCTCACCTTGGGATCCAGGTTTATGGTTTGACTTGGGACTAAGGTTTACAGACTACTGTAGCTCTGAAAATACCTTAGAAAACATATACACAAGCATACAGCAATGGAATTTCTCATCTTTCCACTTTTTCAACCTGTACTAATAGAATATTCTGCTAATAATTACTGTATTTTTGGACTATAAGTCTCTCCAGAGTATAAGTCGCATTTTTTTTTTTTTTTTTGGGGGGGGCAAAAGAAAGATAAATGGGAGAGTGACAGTGCATGGACTAAAA
>JAPTGZ010000014.1:21072293-21086154 GCA_029814645.1 Fowleria isostigma | reverse complement strand
CAGCGGTTCAAACCCTGCCTCCAATTGTCCACATGTTAAAGTGTCCTTGGGCGAGAGCCTGAATTGAAGATTTCTCTCATTAGGGCCTGATGGTGCCCTGCATGGCTATTGCCATCCATTTGTGTATGGATGAATGTGGGGCTTGTTTTGTAAAGCGCTTTGGGCACCATGAAAGTGTGGAAAGCGTTATTTACATACCAACCATTTACATTTAAATAATTGGTAATAATGTAGTTCTCAAGACTGGTCTTGGTCTTGTCTCATATTCAACTCATTTGGTCTCGGTCTTGTCTTGGTCTCAGTCTGGACTCTCTTTAGTCTCAGTCTTGTCTTGGTCTGGACTCTTTGGTCTCGGTCTTGAACATAGTGATCTCCATGGGATTTCTACAAATTCTGCATCATCACAGAATAGTATCATTTATTATGTCTCATCTCATCTCATCTCATCTCATCTCATCTCATCTCATATTGCGGAGGCAACAGTCTAAGGACAGATGCCCAGACTTTCTTCTCCCCAGACACTTCCTCCAGCTCCTCAGGAGGGACCCCAAGGTGTTCCCCGGCCAGCCGAGAGACATAGTCTCTCCAGCGTGTCCTGAGTCTTCCCCAAGGCCTTCTCCCTTTGGGCATGCCTGGAACACCTCACCTGGGAGGCGTCTGGGAGGCATCCAAATCAAATTCCCCAGCCACCTCAGCTGACCCCTCTGGATGTGGAGGAGCAGCGGCTCCACTCTAAGCTCCTCCCTGGTGACTGAGCTCTTCACCCTATCTCTGCGCCAAGCCACTCTACAGAGGACACTCGTTTGTATCTGTCATTTATTATGTGTCCTCTTCAAATGTAACCAGTCATGAAAAATCTTATGTTAAAAACATGTTATATCCTATAAATGTTCTTTAACTAGTCATGACACTTTACACCAGTTCCTTTTGCTCTACAGTTGATATGAGTAATCATGTTAAGTCGATTCTAACTGTAGTCTGTTTTTGGTGTTGGTCATGGACTTGGTCTTGATGAGGTTTGGTCTTGGTCTTGCCTTTTCAGTGTTTCTCAACAGTGGTACTGCCCAGGGGTCATTGGGACACTGTCGGGGGGCATTTGGGATAAGAAGACTGGGGAGGGGGGGCTCAGACTGAAATGGGTGGTGTTTGTGTAAGTATCAATATCAAGCAGCATGTTATGTCAATGGTGAATTTCTATTAACCTTAATCTGAGCTTTTTTGAAAATCTACATAATCAGTAAATTAAATACAAAACATACCTTACAAAATACAGAAGATAATATTACAACAAATGGAGATAAGTTGCTTAAAGGTTAAATATAGAGAAAATTTCATTTGGGAATTGACAAGAGTAGCACTGGGTTTTTATGGGTTAACTATGGTGTTGAGTCTAAATAAAATGTCTTTTCCTGTGGACAGTCAGTGAAAAGTGTTATTCTAAATTCAGTGTTTATTCTGTGTTTTCTTTATTTTGTGTATTCTTTGTACTACACAACTGTGAAGAGAATACTGGCAAACAAGGATAGTGTTACTCACTGAACAACAAAATGGTATCTAAACAAAGAAAAATCACTGTGATTAGGTGATGACAACATAATTTTATTGTACAGCAACAAGGTCAACTAAAAATAGTGTAATACAACTGTGTTATTGGGCAGATAAATTGTATAACAAATGCATAATGATAACCTTCACAGACAGTTATTTATAAGAATGTCAATAAGAACATTGTTTAACACTATCTACTTACCAATGCTGTACTGTTGGTATCTAAGGTTAAATTTAGTTACCAGCTTTCAAGCCCTTTAACATGTGATTTGTTTGCATCCATTTATGGAGATGTCTGACTGTAAACAGCAGCTGGTACCCACCGATCAGTTATAACATTAAGACCAATGACAGGTGGAGTCGTAATAATGTTCATTATCTCATTACAGTGGCACCTGACAGTGGGTGGGATATATAGGATTAGACAGAAAGTGAACATTTATGGCCCACACTACTGAATATTGTTCCCTACCCTTTAGGTAAAAAAAATCCTTTGCTTAAAAACTTTCCCAAACTGAAGGTTTTTGTGGCCAAAAATAGATCTATGTATCAATGAACAACCCAATCTGTAGAGGCAAAAATTCATTTTGCAAAATACAAAATAAATCAATAAAATATACATCACTTGTTTCACCAACCACTGCAGACTGGGTACACCCAACAATACCCATTGTTTTGGACACGCTCTGACCTAGTTCACAGTCTTGCCACAATTTCTCTCATCAAATTTACTCAAGACTATATTATTTTGTAAAATTTTTCAATTATTTTTTTACTGTTATATAGAAAATCAAGGTTAGTGAAGTTACCATATTTGATTCCTTACCCATAAGTGGCAAAAAAAACAAACAAAAAAAAAAACCAAATACAAGAAAAACACATGTAAGGTAAAAGGAACATGTATTTTTGAACATTAGAACATCGTCGTCGGCGTCGGCGTAGTCTCGTTTCCGAGCAGTTCAGGATTCCAGTCCAAAACAGGTCTCAGTCGTCCAGAGTGTGTCGGGTGTGGCTGCTCAAGCCAAGAGCAGTGTGAAATAGCCGACATCACATTAGAACATCACTGTGAGAACATTAGAACAACATAAGTGCTGATACAAACACCTGTCAGCCTGGGCTGCACAATTAATTGATTTTAACTAAAATTGGATTATTTAATTAGGACAATGTTTAAAAAAGGGTAGTCGTCAAATTGAATCTCATCTCTCTCTTGTGTCTCCGGGCCACGCACCTCTGGGCTACCGTAGGCTCCTCCTCCTAACTGTGAGAGTGGTCTCCACAGTGTTTGGTCTCCACACACCAGTATACAAATATTGTTTGCAAGAGCAAGTCAGTTGTGTTGAATTGGTACGGATTTGAAGTTTTCAATGAAGACCAAACCATTCTTTGCTCCAAACTCTGACAGATACCACTTTCAGACAAAGACAGCAGCGTTGTGGGCTGCTCACAAAGACAACGTACTGACTTCTGTTGTCTTTTGTAGTTTTACCCAGAAATTCAAATCTAAAATCAAGTGTTTTGAGGAAAAAATCTGGATTTTATTACTGGCTAGAATTGTGCAGCCCTACCATCAACTGTCAGTTTGAACATTTACATTAGTACCATTACTTCCTGGTACCAAACAAAACAGGTTCGATCACTGTTCATGCAGAGGTGGACCTTACAGACCCTGTAGACCACATTGGACCTGAGGTCGTTGACTTATTGTCCTCACTGTAACTGTTGCTGTCGCTGCCTCGTAATGAATGTGGAAATTACCAAATATAGTCACTTGTCCATTAAAGGGTTAACATCAGTATAGATAGTTTCACTTCCAGAGCGGCAGCTGAAGCTGTAGTTTCTTCAATTTGTCTGTGTCTTGGTTGTGATGCAGCCGGTGATTAAACGGGGACTTCTTTTCTCACCTTGGTGAACATCTTTCTTGACTCCCGACCCTGTCCTCGCAACAAATCATACCCAGACCCTGCTTTTGAAAAATACCATTGCAGTCCTAAGAAATATACATTACTTTTTATAGCTGCTCAAAAAACACCTTTTTATGTCTTTTATTTTTTGAGGTATTGCAGCTCTGTGTTCTCTGACACTGACAGTCACCTTCATAGTACTTCTGACTTCATAGCACTTTTGTCTTTCAACCTGGCTGCCTTTATCTCTTTTGTCCGTATAATAGCCCCTGTATCCATCTTGCTGCCAGTCTCTACAGGCCTCCCACTATGCCCTTTAGCAGCCTATAAGGGCTGTGCTATGCCTCTGCCAGCCCATCAATTTGCTTTCTCGTATAGAAACTCACTTCTTACAGTGTTCTTTCACCCCCAGCAGCCCTTTGTCTCGAGGTTGAAACTGACATACTGTACAGCAAATGGGTGACATTTGACAGAAAAGCTTAATGTTGGACGACAATGGAGGCAGTCTAATAGAAATGACAAAACAATATCATAATAAACTAGAATAAAGTTTCAACAAGTGATGCCAGGCACAACCAACCCCTCATATTGTAGCTTATTTTGGTGTCGATCCAGCTGATGTAATCCTATCTATACTTGACACTACATATCAATTGCCTCTATATATATGTGCCAAGTTTAATGTAAATTGGAACAAAATTGATCTTCTCTAAATAAATTTATATTGGAATTTTACCCATTATAAGTAAATGGGAGAAGAAAAAAGATTATAAAAATTTTGACCTACCTTCCAAAATGTAATCACATTTATTCTGTGTCAATGGCAATCTATAAACTCAATTTGGTATAAATTCAAGTAGTAGTTTTGCTGCTACAGACATGTGAAATTTCAGCCATTATAAGTAACTTGGAAGAAAATTTTATAAAAAATTTGAACTTTGACCTACTGTTCCCAAAACATAATTAGATCTATTCTGGGTCATCGGCAAATAAATCTATAAACCCAATATGGTATGAATTCAACCAGAAAGGAAGCTCTGAAGAATTCAGGAGAAGCCATAACTGACCCAAAGCCTCTGCACTGTGATTAGAGTACCGTATGTTCTCACAGATGTAGGCAGAAGAGACAGTTGTTACCTTAGCAATGGAGGTAGCTTATGTCACTGTATGAATGATCAGCCGGTAGCACAAAACACTGAAATCTGCAAATCTTACACATCGTATTTTCTATACATGGTCCCTGCCAAATAAATGAAACTAAAAATTGTATTTGTATATGTGATGAAGTTGTATTTTCAACAGAAAAGGCAGTACTTTATTAGAAAACGACATATCTGAATTCCACTCTCCTGCTATGGTCTAGCCATTTGTTTGAGTTATTTTATGTGACTTTGGCATTGGTTTGCACTCAAAGTAACAAAGTCACGGAGTACCTTCATCAGTTTATCCAAGTGGCAACACAAACTATAAAATTGGATTTGTGGTTATAATGTCTGTCAACCTTTAACCCATAAAGACCCAGTGCTACTTTTGTGGTAGTTCCTAAATTATATTTTTCTCTGTATTTACCCTTTCTTAAGTGATTTGTCACCATTTATCATAAAATGACTTTCTGGATTTTGCATTTTTCTCGTATAAATTGGGCCTTTTCCAATATTTTACCTACTGATTATGTAGGTGTACATGAAACCTTAGGTTAAAGTTAAGGTGTATAACACCAAAAACAGAGAAAACTGAATAAAAATTGACTTTTTTATCAAAATAAATAATTAAATGAACATAAAACAGGGGGCAGCTGTGGCACAGTACATAGAGTGGATAATCCAATGATCGAACGGTTGGCAGTTTGGATCTTGCCTCCAACTCCTCCACATGTCGAAGTGTCCTTGGGCAAGATATTGAACCCTAAGTTGCTCCCAGTGAGACCTAGTAGCACCTTGCATGGCAGCAGCCACCCACTGGTGTATGAGTATGTGTGTGAATGGGTGAATGAGACTTGTATTGTAAAGGGCTTTGGAAAAAAGCACTATATAAGTACCAACAATTTACCTAAACAAGTGTTGCCATCTACTGTCATTGATCAAACCATGGGTTTTGCTGGTGAATCAATACTTGTAGAGTATGGTGTTTCCCATGGTAACTACAGAGCCTCTGAACATCAAAATGAGTCATATCTGATAACCATGAAAAGATAAATAATTGTATTTTACACCAGTTATTCACATGGATTGAAAGGGTCAGTTGATCAATTGGTTTAACATTTTTAGATTAGTAGATGATTTTGTTCATTGGAGCATGTTTGGGTCTTTAAGGGTTAAGTACACATCACTGGCTACTTTCTAATATTAACAACATATATTTTGAATTCACTACAGTGGAATGCTATGTTAAAAGCAGTGTAAAGGTCAACTGTGTGACTAAACTGACCTTCACTGTGTCTGCTCCTTAACTCTTTAAGGTCTTATAGGGTTAGTCTCCTCATATTCTGGTGTCAACACTGTCGTGGAACACTGCTCATGGATGGGAATGGGAAATAGTGATTATTAGCCGATCGCTGCGACTGGCAACGTCAAGGATACAGTTAAGGGAGAATGAATCCCAAGGTCAATATATGGAACCAAGTGTACCAAGTGTGCTAGCCAGTGGTCTTTTTAAGTCAACACCTGGCATCACATGTGTTGACTTAAGGGATGGAAAAGAAACAGAGGAAGAGCGATGGAGACAAAGGTGAGCATATAATATAGTGGAAAAACATAGAAGGAAAAGCAGTTCAGTGTGTGTTTGTGTCCATGTCTGTGTCTTTGGATGCATGTTCTGTGTGTGTGTGCCTCGAGAGTGAGCTGTGAAAAAGGAGGATTTAGAAAAAGGGAAAGTTTGAGCAGAAAGCTGCTGGAGGTAATCTGGTGGCCTACAGCTGATAACAGCTTTCCACCTGGAGCCTCTTTACAAATGTCTGGACCACCATCAATCAACCAAATGTCCTTTGCACGGAGATAGAAGCAGGAAGAGAGACAGAAGTTGAACTTCAGAGAACAGCAATGAAGTGATGTAATGTTATTATAATGCGGCAATATCAACGGAGAACACTTTATAAAGACTAAAACATACTTTTTGCCACAATCGCTTTGTAGTCAGTCAGACTTTTGTCATCAATTTTTCATCAAATCTGTAAAAGTCCAGTCATATCCTAAGTATCATGAATCCATAAGTCTTTCTGTGATTATGCACCTTAATCTTTTCCCCTCACCATGAACATTGTTGAAGTTCCACCACAAACAAGTCTGTGTGTTTACAGAGCCGGTCAGTCGCTTCTGGGTTGCTTGGGCATTTCCAGAAATTTGGTGTTGTATTGTGGGTAGTGTAGCTCCACGCAGCCGCAGAGTAGCAATAAAACTCAACAACCCAGTGAAAGCAAGTGGGTTTTCTCTGTGTGGAACTACATTTCCCACAATGCAACATCATGACCAATTTCTGGAAATGCAAGAGCGACCCAGGAGCAACTGACCAGCTCTGTTTGTAAACACACAGACTTGTTTGTGTTGGAGTCAACTTCAACATTGTTCACCATAAGGGAAGAGATTAAGGTGCATACTCACAGAAAGACTTATGGATTTGTGATACTTAGGATATGACTGGGCTTTTACAGATTTGATGAAAAATTAGTAAAGAAAGTTACACGCAGCTTTAAGGCTCAGTCACAAATGCCATTATGAATGGCTACAAACACAGTGCGAATGATTTATGGACTATTTCATATGACCTTCTCAAGGTGAACTTATAAGGATGATGAGTAGGTAGGCTGTTCTCAAGTTCCTATAGCCATGTGGATGATTTTGTGCAAGATTTTCTATGAATGCACTACAAAACGCCCTTTCATATGAATGCCTTATGAACAACCTAAGAACAACGCACAGTGTCTGGGTATCAGGTCATTCCAGTTCGTGCGATGGCTGCAAGTAGAACACAAGGACACGTTACAATTTTATATTTGGCTCCTTATGAGGTTCACACAAACGGATGCACAGAGATTCACGCAGTATTCTCAAGGTAGATGTTTGGTGTTCCTATAAGACAGTATGCGGCATTCGTGCGACACAAATTGTCAAGACAGACTCAAAAGTGCAGTACTGAAGGGAAAGTGTTTTATTAACAGAAAAATAAACATGAAGAAACACGACAGGGTACATGATGGACAGTTAGTGTTTTTAACATCCAGTTTCTTCTATTATTCTTGTGTATACTTGTTTTATTCTTATACCTTCCACTTCAAATTTCTTCATTTGTCTTATTATAACTCCTAATTTTTCCCGTTTAACAGTGTAGGTCAGTTTTTTCTCCTGTCATTTCAGCACCATGGACAGCGCACAATTCCATATACAAGATGATGATCAGGACACAGGACTTTTATCCCACGGCCACTGTTTATACCGATTTAAATATTCTGAAATATGTAAAGCAGGTTTTTTGGATTTTCACATTTCTGAAGTGCATGTAAATGTGTCAGATGTGATTATTCCAATAACCTGATTATGCCTGGTTATCCGAAACAGGATCAGTGATGACAGAGTTCACGGCATTTAAGTATGACAGACTAATATGGCTGTAACTGTGGTGTTTGGTTTATTGATCCAACATTTATATTCAAATGAGTCCACCAAGCATCCACAACCACTGGCCACTTTATTAGGTACATCTACACAACTCAGTCCTATTAGGTATGTAGGCACGGTCAGGATGAACTGAAGTTCTACAGTAGTTCATCCTGGGTACCAAAATAGGGAATGGGCTGGTTTAAGTATTTCAGAAACTGCTGATCGACTGGAATTTTCACACACAGCCATCTCTGGGGTTTACAGAAAATGGTCAGAAAGGGAGAAAATAACCAGAAAGCAGCAGTTCTCAGGATGAAAATGCCTCATTGATGCCAGAGGTCAGAGGAGAGGAGAATGGTGAGAGTGGTTGGAGCTGATATAAAAGCAACATTAACATGAGTCACCACAGTCGACAACTGTATGAGGAAGAGCATCTGTGAACGTACATGTTGAACCTTGAAACATATACAGTCACTGGCCATTTTATTAGGTACATCTGGTGCTTGGAAGGTGTGGGTGGCCAGTGACTGTATAAGAGGTCGACCGATATGGGTTTTTCTAAGATGCTGATTTAAAAAAAAAAACAAAAAACAAAACTGGTCAGCTGATGTCCAATATCTACAGCCGATTTTTGAGGCCATTATTTAAGATTGTTTTTTTTTTTTTTTTTTTTTATAATGCTAAACCCTCTTTTCTTAGTGTTTTTGGCCCATTTATTTGTGCATCTGTGGACCCTAATGGTTCATAAAGTTTGACAGAACTACAGCACCTGGAGGGTTCAATTTTTATATTCATTTTAGTAGAAATCAAGTGGATTTCTACAACACATTTTAATTTCTTCTTAATTTGTTGTGTTTAGAAGTAGTTACATGGCTACATTTGCACATATAAGGTCAACACTTCCGACGAATATCTTTCCAAGTACAACATCAGCTGTGGAGGTTGTAGTCCATATGGCTGGTTCGGTTTTATACACATCTAAAGCATATTTATACCTCATATTTCTGCACACGGATCTAGGACAGACATTTTTAACGCCTTAACTGGCTGGTCTGATTATGATTTCAGTGATTTTGAAGAGATTTACATGGATTTTTACTTGAGGCAGTAGACGCTACGCTAGCTCATTTGCTAATTTCCAGTTCAGTTTTAACACATCTAAAGCATATTTACGCCTAATATTTCTACACACTCATCTAGTCGGCTTGACATTAATATGAAATGATAAAGGTGATGTTAACTCTAACATGGGCTTTTGTTTATAACAGTATTATGTTGCTAATCACATCATGATTGATTTGTTACGACTAAAAATTACTCACATGGGGATTTTGCTCTGGAGACCAAAGATCCAATCACAATGAAGATGATAAAAACAAATTAAAAACACCATGTGTAAATGCAAAGATAAGATCAGAATAATTATTATCCAAAAAATGTGAACAGATACACTGCATTTCTCTTACCAGGACTAAATGGCAAAAATCCATTAAAGATCTAAACATGTATAAAGAAAAAGTAATCTTTTCTTTCACTTAACCCATAAAGACCCAGTGTTATTTTTGCACCATTTCCCAAATTAATTTTTTTATCTCTATTTAACCTTTCATCTAATGATTTATCACCATTCATCACAATATTATGCTTTATATTTTGTGACTTTGCAGTGAAAATTAGGTATTTATCTGTATTTAATTCACTGTTCATGTAGGTGTTCATTAAAGCTCAGATTAAAGTTGAGGGTTATTGTTACAGAATTAGAGAAAACTGAAGAAACAGTTGTCTTTGTCTATAAAATATGCCATTAACTGAACACAAAACAAGCATATCCATCCACTGTCATTGGTCCAACTCCATGGTAAATTAATGTATTGTAGAAGATGATGTTTCCACGGTAACTACAGAGCCTCTGAATGTCCAAATAGGTCATATCTGATGACCATGAAAAGACAATAAACTATTTTACACCAACTATTTACATGTATTGATAGGATTAGTGTATCAAAAGTGATTAAACATTTGATATCAGTCGACGCCGTTGGTTGCTGGTGGCTTTTCGAGTCTTTATGGGCTAATGATTTATTTGTAATTTTTACAATTTATTTATTTTCTTACATAAATACCAGTTTTCCCATCATGAAACAAAATGTTCAGGTTTATGAGGAACAACAGCTGCTACCATTGTGGTTCCCGCCCATTCTTTTATGCAATAGTCATTTCATGGTGCGAGTCCTTTACAGAACATGCCAGAATAAAGAGACAGAATAATCACATGTTGCAAAATAACAGCTTGCACGGACTGCTTGTGTTTTCTAATACACGTTTCCGATATCCTTAGAGACAGCCGAGAAAAAAGACAACATTGTGCCGCAGAAAAAAAGCTCCATTGTGTTCCATTTTTTAGAACTGCACATCAAGGAGAGCTATTTCCACTGCAAACCTTCTGCTCACTCTTCACTGTTGAACACATACAGTTTAAATGTACAGGATGGAAATTTATCACGACCATAGACTGGATATAATATTATGGATAATCACATTTCTGAACTGATATGAACTTTTACTTTTACTTTATATTTTATTTATTGACACTATTTATTAGATAAATTATTATTTTTTTAATTCTTCATATTGGTACCTATAATTTGTTGTGTTTAATTAGTATTAATTTCTCTTTATTGGGTATATTTGGATTCTGTATGATGTGTTAAAGTTAGTTTTGGTGCATTAATGCATGTTTACAGCTAGTTTCTTTGACTTAATTGCAACCATACAAGTTTAAGTAGTGAAACTGGGGGTGGGAGTAAATAAGTTTTACTTTTTCTCACTCCTTTCAGGCTACTAGGGTTGTATATTAATAGTGAATTGCCGTATATATTCATGTATTATATATGTTGTGTACACATAATGTTTACAACCAATGTCTCTATGTATATTTCTCTATGTATATTGTTAATGTACAATTCTGTATGTATATTTCTTTATGTATATTTCTCTCTATATATTTCTTTATGTATATTGCTTATGTAAAATTCTCTGTGTATATAGTGTGTTCAGAAAATTTTTCATTTATACCTGTGTACATATAATGAAATGTATATAATAAGTATCGTACATGGAGTGCATAAGCTTGAAATATAGAATAAATGAAATGAAAAGTGAAGTCAGTTGATCTTTTGTCATGTTGATCAGGAAATGACAATATTTGGACAAAAAAGGTGGAGCTTTAGGAATGCAAGGGAACAGCAGTGAGCTAATGCTAAGCGCTATCTGCCTGACTCTGTAAAATGCTAAACTTCATGAAGCTTTGAGTAACATAGTCATGTTATAGAAGTAGAATCCCTCCAGAATAAAAGTAGCGCAATTTTAACCAAGTTTGATTCAATAATAATGAAAAATTGTCAGAAATACTGGTTGGTTGTTGTTTCCAAGAATACAGTCTTGGATCACAAGGTGAAATTTTGAGAATTAATGAAAGAATGGGTTTAACTCAAAAGGAATGTCTCAAGACATACTTCAAATCAGTCAGTGCATTAAATACATTGACTTTACAGGTTCTGTCTAGTGGTAGGTTTATAAATATCTACATATATCATAATACTGGAAAGTCTCGGGGCATCTCTGTGTTTGTGTATCTGCACAGTTCTGAGGAATGTAGACATTTTTCCCTGTTAATTTAGTGTCTACAGTTGAGAAATAGTCCCATCTCCATATTAAATATCTCAAGTTGATAGGATCAATATTTAGTTATTTTCTCTTCTCTGTAGCACTTTGAGATTCCACTGAATAAAAAGTGCTTTAGAAATGCAATATATTATTATTATTATTATTATTATTATTATTATTATTTACAATGTTGGGATGGTTACTTTTGAAATGCATTCCATTACAGAGTACATGCCCAAAAAAGTAATTTGCACTATAATCTGTTATATTACTTAATCTGAATATTGTAATCTGAATACTTGGATTACTTTCACAATACCATATGAATGTAGTAAATCACACCATGTTTCCCCCGTTGTAAACAGAATGATTGTCGTGTGTTCTGTTTTAGAGCTGGATGAATGTATTCGGTCTAAGCCTCATAAACACAGATGAACATGTCATGTACTAACCAAAGCAAGTGGTGTTTTTTTCTGGTTATAGAAAAAGCGATAGAATGGATTCAACACAGATGTGTTTTCATTCTTGTTCTCACCTCCTTGGAATGCTAGAGAATAATGGGAAAGTAATCCACTGATTTTAAAAAAAAAATACAACTGTATTCTGATTACATGCACTAAAATTGTAACGGAATATAGTTACTCATATTTTATACTCAAAAAATGTAATCCCTTTACATGTACGCCATTACTCCCTAACACTGATTATTTATTATATCACATCACGTTGCCCATGGTTGTTGACGGGAAGTTCAGTACCAGACTGCATGATGGGAAATGAAGTTAAAAACAACTACTAACTTCAGTCAGTGATGGTTGATGGAAAGCGCAGTACCACACTGCATGATGGGAAATGTTGACCAGAAGCACAGTTGAGCCGTGATTCCCCACAGGAACATGCTAGTGCTGTATAAATGTACATAAACCAATATATGTGTGAAACACTTTATCATATACATTGGAAACATCAGCCAACCAGCACTTTTGTCATTTGTTTTGCAATTAATTTTATTCACGTGTATGGAATTTAGTACATTTAGCACAGATATGAGGTACAAGATTTCTACAAAAAATCTACACTGTGTTAGTGTAAGAAATATGTGTTTTTATTACAAAACAGAAGCTCAGTAATGTTATGTTTTGTCTTTGTTGCTGTTATTTATTTATTTTATCCTTTTTTTGTGTTTTCTTTTCTTTCTTAATGGTAGGTGGGAAGGAATTTTGGTTGATTATGGTTCATTCATAGATGATGTTCTGACTGGAATCATTGTTGTTCTCAATATACACTGTGTAGGACAATTTGCTGTTATCCTTTAACTTGATCTCCTAGAAACACCAGATATGTCAAATATTGCTGTGTATGGATGAAAAATCTAATAAAAAGAGTTATTAAAAAAAAAAAAAAACATCAGAAGCTCAGGATGTCCAGCTCTGCAGTCTAGCGAACTCTTACACAGACTATTAAATAAAGTCACAAATGGCAGATGTCAAAGTCTTCAATTTGACCTGACATCGTATTAATGTAAAAATAATTTAAAGACGGTTTAACAGATCACTTAACAGAGGACCCAAATAAATCACATGAGACTAGAATGACTACTGGGGGAAAAAAATACCGGCTTCAAGAGAAGTTAATTTTCCAGTTATTACCTGAAAGTACTTGTGTAGTGGTTTGATTTCAGAGCTGGAGTCCTCGCTCATGGATCACAACTCAGGCAGAAATCAAAGTTACAGGCAAAGATGAAGATGTTTCCAGGTGATGAAATGTCAGACTGATTTCTCTGAATTTGAACATTATTGAAAAGATTTGATAGAACAAGAACACGATGTAACAAAGGCCTGGTTAAGACATTTAAACTGGTGTTGAAGTCACAGCTCCAATAACCCATGAGCTGAATGAAATTAACTCTGTAAAACCTGACCCATTTAAAAACTAGCCACACAATTCTATTTTTTTGGAATTGAAATATTTATTAGGCCATTTAACAATATTAAAAAAAAAATTTGCTATGTCATTTTGTTAATGATATAGTTTTTGTGTCACATTTGATACATCAGGCGTTTTTCTTCAACTTTTTGCTCACAATATTTAGACACAAAATAAATTTTACTAGTTACATTTTGAAAATATAGAATGTTTTAGGTATTCATT
>JAPTGZ010000014.1:21031872-21042968 GCA_029814645.1 Fowleria isostigma | reverse complement strand
CTGGGATAGGCTCCATGCGACCCCCGTGACCCTAATGAGGATTAAGCGGGTTAAGAAAATGAATGAATGAATTATTATTATTATTATTATTATTATTATTATTATTATTATTATTATTATTATTATTATTATTATATATACTGCTACCTCCAAGACCTCCTGCTTACTCACTTTCCTGCATTAACCGACATCTGGATAAGAACCCAGGACCGCCTGGACCCTAATGACTGGCTTTTGAATCTAATCTGGACTGTACTGCTTGCCTTTGTCAACTCTCTTCTGTAAACCTTCCATAATCAACTCTCTGACCGGAGTGACATCTTCACTGAACCGATACCTGACCAGAACCAACATTACCGAGTGTCCACACTCTTTTTCACTATGTATTGTGTAGCTTAAGCTATAAAGTAAACAGACTAATTAATAAGCTTTACTTCTGTCTGAGGCCTTTTCAGTAAATTGTATTATTTAATTCTGTTGTTTTGAAATGCATATATGACTGAAATACACAAGCTAAACTAAAACAATACATAAAACACTGAGTAACAGGCAGGATATTATTAAAATTGCACTTATTTTTCTTTAGACGTGAGGTTTGTATCTGTTCAGGTTATTCACGTTCTGTGAAAGGATATTGTATAAATGCAAACACATAGAATTTTAGTTTTTTTTTTACACTAACATAAAGAGAAAACTATGGTGTTGTCATTATTTGTCGGTGATTATGATAGTATTTTACTGGTCTGACCCACTTTGGATCGTATTGGTCTAAATGTTGAACATAAACTAAAATTATTGTAACATCCTTTATTGTTTCTTCAGTATAATTTTTTTTTTATTTCACAACTTCATCCTGTATCTTTGACACCTGTGTTCCAACCCTGTGTGTAAAACTGTAAAGTACATTTATGAAGCACTACGACTGCGTGTTTGAACAGAAGCTCCAAATGTGCCTCTTGTAGGATGTGTTTTGGCTCTGCTGAAAATGTTAGTCATGACCCAAAGCCAGATTTGGAACAGGCTAAAAATGAACTATTTTCCTCTGCTGTTCGCTGCTGTGGACTGTTACACACTCACACAGTTTTGGCACAATGCTTTAACAAGGTCACAGATACATAAAACCTGCGTTGACCCATTGTGGTCCGCCGCTGACCGACTCTCTGCCACAATGGTGTGGGATATTTGCCAGACTCTTCAGCAGCCCCCATGTCCACAAGGTGCAGTAAGACTTCCTGTGTTACTAAATATATACTGCTGCGTACTGTGATAATCTCAACATAAAAGGAAACGCTGTTTGAAAAAAATGTCAACTGAAAAGTGCATCTTTGTCGTTTAGGATGAGGAGCAGCTGTGTGAGAATGCACCTGCACAAGACGACATTATCTGTGATGTGGAAAAAACAGAGGACCCCCTTGTACACCAGGCAGGTGATTCTGGATCGGACCACCAGGAGGATCTGCTTGAGGGAGACCTGGGGCTTGGCAATGCCCCAGCCCTCAGGGAGGCCTGAGTCTCCAGGAGTCACCTTTAACCCCCGTTTATCAGCCCATGCTGCCCCGAAGCCAAGGTCCTCACTCCCACAGTGAACAGGGTCAGTGAGTAGTCCGTCTGAGAGGAGCCGGCCTGGAGTAGCACTTACAAACAGCCCCTAAAAGGTCACACACTCCCTTCTTGTGCTGACATGCATGCAGAGACACATACACAGAGCCAGGAAAACAATTCCAAAGGCCACTGCTCTTTCTGTTGCTCCGCTGCTGATATTCATTGCGTGTTTTATATTTTTTGCAAGGAAGATTTGAAGAATTCAGCATTGAAAATACTTTCATTTTTAATATATGGGCCTGGTCAAAGGGGAGATGTACATGTGTGGTTAAAAAAAATAAATAAATAAATGTCCCCCACTACCACATTATAGCTCTTTTTTTAATGCAAATTTTGGCTAGTTTCTGGATCTGTTTTTGGTTTTCAAAAATTCCTGTTGACAAAAAGTTTCCAGCCATATGAAGATGGGCAGATCTGCTAAGTGAAAGCACATCTGGGAATTGCAATTTTCTCATTTTTTTTTAACCCATAAAGACTCAGCACTGTGTCAGTTTCCAAATTAAATTTGAAATTTTATCTATATTTAACATTTTAATCCTTAAAGACCCAAACATCCACCATCTACCCAAAATATGTACCGATATAAACTGTTGATCCACTAATACATGTAAATAATTGGTATAAAATACAGTTATTCATCTTTTCATGGTCATCAGACATGACCCATTTGGATGTTAAGAAGCTCCGTTACCATGGAAACACCATCATCTTCTACAACATTGATTCACCAGTAAAACCCATGGAGTTGGATCAATGATAGTGGATGGACACACTGGGTTTATGTTCAGTTAATCATAGATTTGCTGAAAAAGTCACTTTTTCTTCAGTTTTCTCTGTTTTTGATAGAATAATCCTCAACTTTACTCTAAATTTTTATGCACATCTACCGCTCCATGATTAATAAATGAAATGTTGGAAAATACCTGAGTTATACTAAAAAGAACACAAAATACAGAAGATCATGTGACAATAATTGGTAATAAACCACTTAAGAATTGTTACATATAGAGAAAAAAAAATATTTGGAAAGTGACACAAATGTCACACTGGGTCCTTTAGGGTCAATATTGTAAAAATTAGAAAAAATGTAATATACAAAGTTATTTTTTCCATATTTTACTTTTTAGTATGGGTATCCACTATAGTGTGTTGACATTTTTATACTACCTTTTCCAAAAGTAATTTTTATTGTATGTAAAGTTTGGAGCCTGGAGGTTTTAGGCATTTGATTTGCTACCATGAAATTAGTAATTTTTTTTTTTTAAATGTTATGGTTTTACTTGGAACTAGATGATGAAAATTACAAAAAGTAAAGATATTTAGACATATTTTAAGGTACCTTATACATTTTTAAAAAATTATAAATTATAGATAACTATGTGAACTCTGCATGTCTTTTTCTGTGATTTGTAACTGACCAATTCAAATATACACCTACACACAAAAAACATGAAGCAGGTTTCACTGTCCCTTTGTGTGCATTTTTTTTTTTTTTTTCTTGAGAAGGCAGGTTTTGTCATTTTCTGGTGCAACGTGTGAAGTCAAAGATTAATTACCAGGTGAGTTGTTGTTGACACAACATCTTAACCTTTTGGGAAAATTACTCAGGAACATCTACTGTGATTGAATACAAGCTCCACTAATCAACTAAAATGCTACTTTTGCTCCAACTTTGCTTTTCTCTCCTACAACTCATTATTAAACTTTTATTATACTGTTTTTCTTACAATCCTTTTACAGATTTAAATGAATTCTGGTGAATATATTACCCCCACCCCATCTCCCTCCATGATTCACTTATCATTCTGCGGTGTGCTCAAATACTTCCAAACGCTTAAGCATATTAACAGCATTTGGAAAAAAGACTATTAGCACGTAAGGTTTTCACCGAGTTCTTTAATTATAGATTGCACTTCGATGCTTTTTGAGTGCATCATTATAAATCTGAGAGGCCCTCTCCCCATGAGTGAGGCAGCGTGTTGTGTAGTACACAAATCCATTCTATGAAGGTTAAGTTTTGTGAGATATGCACTGTTTCCTCTCATATTAATAAAGCCATTGTCCTTGAAGTGAAGGCTTTCCGTTTAATATTATGCATGCATGGTTGCATCTATGGAATGCTGCTCTGTTTCAATTCTGAATTGCTGCAAAAAATGTCAGTGAATTGTCTTGTTTACAAAAGAGAGTGAGTGATAGCAGAAGCATTTCATCATGTCCTCAGGTGGAAACGGTCAACCTTTAGCGCTACTAAGCTGCAGTTCACAATAATGAAAAAAAAACAACTAACATATCTTTTTTTTTCTCTTGAAGGAAAAGAATTTGTGATCGTTTTAGGTTTGGAATTGTCAAGGTGAGTAAATCCTTCACAGCCTTGTCTCTTTACACATTCTGATCATGGTCAAAACATGATAAACGTTCCCATCGAGAACAACCCATACATCTACACCTACAAGCAATAGCATCCATCTCTGAGCAAAAAAACAGTAGAAACCTGCTCACAGTAAGTTTGTTTCCATGTAGTTTTGTCTTTACAAAAAAACAGTAGCTGAAAGTATTCCTTCTGCTCATGCGTAAAATTTCAACACTTACTTAAATAAATGTCCCTTTAAAGTTTATCCCTGTAATGTTGCATTTTACATATAATTGTGTCATTTTTTTTCATCCATTTCTTTGAGACTTTTATTAAGGTGTATTTTCATAGAATTACCATGAAGTTGAAGCTCTTAAGTGACTATAACGGTATACCTCTAACAGCTCTGTTTTGTTCTCTGACTACGACAACTAATATTCTTATGACATTACGTTATTGCTCCAAATAGCAGGAATGTTAGTCCTCATTTCACCTCAGTGGTTCTCAAGTGGTGAGAGAGGCACAATGGGAGCTGGGGATTGCACACATCTCTTAAAATGAAGAGGAAAATATATTACATCACCTGCACACAATTGAAAGTACATATTCATTCAGTGAGTCATGATGGATGTTGAGTTCTTAATTTAAGAGGTCTTCGCCTAATGCACCAATCCTTGATAACCACTATGTCCTTCCTCTTGTGCTCTCGTTCTGTTTCCATCTCTTATGTTAAAGGGTCAATTTTTTAGCCCATGTCTTAAAATCAGCTGTAAAATACACAAAAAACATTTATTTATCATCAAATTTGTTTTTCATCTCTTGGTTTCCTTGTTATTCTTCCTTATCTATGAAGATATTGGTTTTAATATTTTGGATGTGGGCCTCTGGGCCTTTTTTTTTTTGTCAGTATACCCCTGGATGTGACCTCTGATAGTTACCAACTCTAGACTGAATTGACCTCACGTGTGGACATGCCCGTCTTTGCTTGTTTTGTTTTTGTGCAGGTATACTGGATAACAAGGCACAATCAGAATCCCCAAAAGCTCACACGATTGTTAGAGGAGCTGGTGTCAGTGTGTTGACTGACAGTGCACTTAATTTTTCAGTTTTGGCTCAAATTATTGTTCATAATCTAACCAGGTTGAAACTGACCCTAACAACACAAAGGTCAGTTTCAACCAGGGTGTTTTATAATGTAATTTAAAAAAAGTTTTGTATTATTGTGTTGAAATAGAGGTTCCTGACAAAGTCAAAAAGCCTTAATGCAATAAACAAATTTTCTGTGGTTTTTTTAACCATTTAAAACCTAAAATGGGCCGGTGCCAACCCGAACACAAGAGGAAGGATAGATTTATCATGTTTATCCAATGTATAGTAGTGTGAGGTGTTCAACACAGATGCATAAACTCTCTTGTCAGCTCTGAACTTTACTCAATGCAATAATCCCAGATCATGTATTTTATAAGAGCAAGCAATTGTAAACATTTGAAATGGTAAAACGGACCGCTTACACTGACACTGAGAAAGACTTTCCAGCTGCAGAGCCTTGACATTATCCACAGTGCATGATACGAGATCATTTGGTGACACAAAATTAAAAGATCCCTCGACATTTTTTTTTTTTTCTGGGAAAAGCACTACTGCTCTGATGTAGCCTACTGATCACACGTCTACCTATGGCACATCAACAAACCAATTTATTGATTGTCTCTGACTTCGACCGGATATTACAAATAGACATTATCAATGAGCTTTTTTTTTTTATCAGTTGTTCTTTGTTTTGTTGTTTTCATTCATCCACTATTTTCACTTTTACAGACAGTATGGAGACTGAAAAAAACATATTTTGTAAGGTTTTGAACATTCAAAAATAACTCCAAAACATCCACTTTGAAGTGTCATCATAACAAGATATATGAATTATACAGTTGTTTTTTCTTTTTTTTTTTCAGCGTCACTATTCAAGTCGTTCATAGGTCTTGCATTGTCAAACACATCCAATATTCCAGTATAAAAGAAGTGGTCCCTTCAAATACCACTGCAATCAACTGAGGGAAACGAGATACATTCCAGATGTGGCCAGTGGATCTCCTTAAACACTGAATAAAGTAAAGCTTTAATTCCACAATAAGAGGAAACGGCACTCAATGCAAAATGAACATTAAAGTAAAAGGTCTTTGGTGGTGAGGATATTTTCACAGTCTGGAGTGTGTCAGTAGTGATTTGCTTAAGTCCTTGGCCTCTCCGGCTGTTCTGACCCTTTCATACCCTAGTACAGACATGGCGTGGTGGCAGTAGTCCTCCACTTGTTTGATCTGTTGAATGCTGAGCACTGTTCTCCATGCACTAGCAGCCTGTGTGGCATTCCTGGATGAGACTATGAATGGCTTAGAGGATGAACTGGAGCCACTGGTCATGTTTAATGCAAATGACTCGATGTCGTGGTTGGCGGTGAGGTTGGCAAAGCGGTAGATGCTCCTCAAGATCTTAACTGGGTTCTCAACCAGGTCCTCGTAGCGTACGGCCATGTATTTCCCCTTTAGCCAGCTGGGTGGGTTTAAGGCAGTCCTCAAAGTCCTGGATGTGCGGTCACAGATCACCTCCATCGCTCCTATAGAGTGATAGTCTGAGCCATCCTTCTTGTTGGCTTTGTGACCCGGGTCCACAAAAGGTATCCGGCGAAGTTTAGGGTCCCTGCTGCGGACCACCTGCAAGTTCTCCCTTATCAGGCCATGTCTGGATTTGATCCTGGAGTTGGCCACTGCCCGTGGGTCTCTGACTAGGTGTATTACCTTTAAATCCAAAGAGGGGTCTTCCATGAGTGGGGCCAACACGTTAACGTCCAAAATGCGTACCCCTTTAATGACTATGGTGTTATATTTGAGGCACTCCTCCTCCAACAGTCTAAGGCTCTGAGGGGGGCACTTTTTACACACCTTATCATCCACCATCCCCACCACCTCCTTCCTGTAGGCTGAGCACAGGGGATAGGAGCACACGACTTTATTGAGGGTGGCTCCAAAGAGTCCTAGAGAGGTGAAATTCTTGCCCCCGGGGCTGTTGTAAAGTTGGAAAACAGACAGATCACAGCGGTATAAAGAGCTAAGCATGTCCCTGGCTGCCCCTTGTAAAGACACGGCGTCACCCGGGTACAGCTTCTGCCAGATGTGCCACATTGGCTCATACAAGAAGAACACTTCGGGATTTTGGTTAAAAAGCTCTCCAAAAAAGGATGAGCCTGACCTCCAGGTGGTCAGAACATAGATAAGCTGTCTCTTTTTAGCCAAGGAGGGCCTGTAGAGGAAGCGGATGTCAGATCTGCTCTGATAGGTGGTGCTCCTCATCTGATGGTTACACTGCTGTGGCTCTTTAGTCCATTTATAATTAGCCAAGTTGAGCATGGTGAGGACCAGCAGTAAGAAATAGGCCATAAATAACACAATCCTCTTCCTGCGGAGGACTTTCATGACGATTCCAGGCTGTGCTATTATCTTGGTATGATTCCTGTAGGTTTTAAGCTTCCTCCCAAAGCCAGCATCCTTCTCCCAAGGCGCTGTCAACTTCAGTGGTTGATGATACTGTTTGCCTCTCATCTGTACCCTCGGAGAGTGGCTCTCACCACTGGAAGAAAGCTCCTCCCATTGACAGAGAACAACACGGTCAGAAGGATGTATGTAACCTTTACTGGGAATTGATACCCAGCTGATTAGGTAATATAGTCACCACCCATTCGGAGTCCACAACACGATGTCCCGTTTTCCCTGCACTGCGCAACGGTCTTCATAGGAATAAGCGGCTACGGTGACGGTTCAAGTCCATGTCGAGCGGTGCAGTGATGCTGTGGGTGGCCCGTGTTCAAAACAAAAAGGAAGGAGCCTTCATCATTGTAACAGACGCCCTGTTTGTCCATGTTCAGCTCAGGCATCCCTGCGCACTTCTCATCTGATGCATCCTTGTAACTGCACCATGCTAAGATTCAGGCATCGCTCACAAGAAAACCGTCACGACTTTACGCGCCGCTTTACGCTCCGATCATTCCGCATCTGCCGTGAACGGAGCAGTCGAAGGGTCAGTATCCACAGTTACAGCGTCTCGGCTCAAGATCTCCCCCCAGTTCTTCCTGTCGCTCTGCTCGTCCAACTAATACAAACTGGACCGATTCAATCAGAATGCAAGAAGAAAGACCCACCCACCGCGCCGCCGGATTGGCTGTCCGCGCGGTGTCGTGCGTCACCGCGCCGCGTCATTGGATGTGCGCTCCGTCCGTCTGTCCGCTCGCAGGCACATCTTCTGCTCCCACAGAGATGGTAGACTGTGGGAAATGATGCTGTTGTTATGGTTCAGAGAGCTCTACCTCACTCTCCCTGCATCCGTACTTCGCTCCACCCCCGTGAAGACATAATCAGACATGTACTACTGCTTTGTTTACTAAAGCCACAGTCCCGACCAGCCCCATTGTCTCCATCACTGCTCTTTGTTTATTTGCCTTCGGCGGAAGTTACGTTGTGTTTCTATTAAGAGTCTGGCCGTTAATGTATTCACATCACATTATGTATCTTTTATAGTCCATGAGGGCAGAGAAGGATTAATATTTCAAATTAAATGTGCTTGCTTTTCCAACCACGGCCTCAAGAGGGTGGCCCACATCTGTAAGAAAAACCCAGCTCTGATCACTGAAGGAAGATCCTGTTATTATTATTAATCACAAGAATCAAATCCTTACATTCCACCAGCCTGCTGATCAAGAACAGCTGGGATGTTATGTGACTGATTGGTTTGTTTCAAGCTTGGGCCCTGCATGTAGACTGATTATATACATTTCATCATGTATTCACAGATATACATAGATACTGTTGTAAACACAACACACATGGAGAAATTTACATAAACAAATATACATAGAGAAATTGGTTGTAAACACTCATTAGTATACCAAGCTACTTTAACACAATATACAGAACACAAATGTACATGATAAAGAGAAAAACAGTAATAAAACACAACAGATTATAGGCAATAAGATGAAATAATATACATACCATTATGTATACACCAGATAGATAAATATATACAGTAATTCACTATTAAAATACAACTCTAGTAGCCCAAAAGGGAGTGAGAAGAAGTAAAACGTATTTATTCCCACCCCCAGTTTCACTATTTAAACATGTATGGTTGCAATTTTGTCAAAGAAATTAGTTATAAACATGCATTAGTACACCAAAAATGACTTTAACATAACATACAATGCAAATGTACCCAATCAAGAAAAAAATTCTAATACACCACAACAGATTATAGGCACCAAAATGTATAATATAAAAAGTGTTAACATATATAAAAACGTTATCAATAAATAAAGTAAAAAGTAAATGAAAAGCAAAGAACAAAACACACACACGTGATACCAATGATAAGTAGAATAAATGAGTAAAGGGGAATATAGTTAAATGTCAACAGGAATGCTGTGCTGATCTGTCTTTGGATGTATTGGAGCAGTCAGCAACAATGACTGACACTCATCTTAAGTGGAATCAGCTGAAATCTGACATTTGACAGCTGTTCCCCAGGAACTGACAAGTCCCAGGAAACTGTACGGCCATGTGTTTGGATAGAGAAACCACATGCTCATGCAGATTGAAAATCATCTTTCCTAAGAGGCTTGCCAGATCGGGATTAAAACCCTGCACAAACCATTCAGTGACGGAGGCTGGACCCTTTGACCCCCATTGAGAAATCTCTAGGACCACAATATCCACATTAGGATTAAAAGACACACTGTATTGTTTATTTTTTATTGTTTCAGGTGTTTGTTTTATGTACCTCATGTTAGTAAGAGTTTCTCTCTACTGTACTTTGTTCTTAAGAATTATATAACATTATAGCAGATGACATTTTAAAACCTTGTGTGTAGTAAATGCTTCTAAGAGGATCTAAGATATCATATATATGGGATTACTGGGAAAAGTACTCTTTGGTGTTGGATGATCTGACTGTCCCATTAATGCTCATTTTGGAGTACTCATCCAGTGCAGAGGTTTTCAATGTAAAACCTTTGTGCACACTGCCCTCTGCTGGAGAATGATGGTCCTACTCAGGAACAAAAATAGTGCTTGTATTAACCCTAACATTACTGTGAGCGTTATTTAATACCCATACATGCCGTTGTTAATTGTTGTTTAGGCTACATAAATATGGTCAATCTGGCTATGTGAAGTATCCAAATTGAAGAATTTCCAGTGGAACATCCAAGAACCTACTAGACCTAATGCAGTCTTAATGAATTATTTAAACACACACAATAATTTACCCTCTGCTTCAGTATGTAAAACATTATAATCTGGATGTAGCCTAAAGAACTCTCTGTCCTATAACCTATTTTGTCTGTACTTCGTTTTTACTTCCGTCATCCATCTGATTTTTGTTAGAGTGCTGATCAGCCTGGTCTGAAGTGTTGTTATGGTGCAGTGCATATTAAAATGCAGCATCCATGCCCATTTGGAAGAATAAATGCTGAGAAACTGAGTGAGTGTATTTTAAAATGCTTTAATAGCAATTCTTTTATGAATATTAATTACGATAGGGCCAAATTCTGGTCAGAATGCACTTTGAAGGAAAAAAAAAAAAAATCCTTCTTGGTCCTTCAGATCATATCATTCTCAAAAAAAGACAATTTAACAAAAAATGGCAGTAAAACACAGGTAATACTGGTGACAGAGATTATGGCCAGACCCCTGTGTGTCACCTGAGCAGCCTGAAACATACCAACATGGTGAAAAAGCTAATATGTTTTTAATAATGATAATAATAATGGATTAGATTTCCATAGTGCTTTTTAAGGAGCCCAAAGCGCTTTACATTATTGATCCATTATTCATTTGTCTTTGCACATTACAGTAATTATCCAGACACTACCCAGTGCTTTTCATAACTTCTGTTTCATTATGTATAGTGTACAGTTTTTGCTCTTGTGTTGTACTTTCTTTTTTATTCATGTTTGCTGTTGTACTCTATTGTTATTGTATGTGTGGCATGCTGTTGAAACGCTATAATTTCCCAGTTTAGGATAAATAAAGTATCTATCTATCTATCTATCTATCTATCTATCTATCTATCTATCTATCTATCTATCTATCTATCTATC
>JAPTGZ010000014.1:20967428-20977787 GCA_029814645.1 Fowleria isostigma | reverse complement strand
TATATATAATTAGTATTGTACATGGAGTGCATAAGCTCAAAATAAACTAATAAACAACGTAATTTTTTGTTTACCTAGTTTGATTTATGTGGAGCATATAACAATAATCTAAGCTATATATGTGTGTGTATATATATATATATATATATATATATATATGTACATACTTTTTTTTTTTTACCTAGTTTGATTTATGTGGAGCATATACAATGTCTATGTGAGACTTCTGCCTCCCATCCATGTCTATGGTGAAATGTACAGTAATGGTTTGGGCTCAGTCATACAGAACTGCTTTGAACTGTCTGTGGTTGTTTTAAGGATTTGTTGAAACATGGAGGAGATGGGATTCATATTATTAAATGTGTTTTATTTATTTAATTAATGTGGACAAAAGCCATAGTGAGTAAGTATAAATCAAGAAAAAACAAAAGCCACTCACTGTGATTCTCCACACACATTTGGTATTTGGAGGGTAAACTCCTGGGTATCCCTGACTCCCAATTACTCCAGATTCCCCTGTGATGTTTCCACCGCATGTGAAGACTGGTCTGTAGGAAGACAAATGCTTGTATTATCAAAATATTAAATCACGCTGATGTGTCACAAGATAAGTGTGAGTATAAACGCTAACAACAGCCTGCGGTTGAATTAAAACAGATATAAATCCACGCCAATGCGCCATATGCCCTGACTGGAGGCAGATCAGGATGCAGAACATTCTTCTTCATAAAGTCCATGCTGTTTCTGGATAGGCTGCCGTGACATCCTAGGCACCTTGTTCACTCACAAAGCTTGTAAATTGGTTTAATAAATGAAAAAGGTGTACCTCCGCTGAGACTGCGCACAGACCTCTGTCAAAAACAGTAGACACCATGCGCAAAAAATACTGCATGTTCTCCACATTGTTGGATTCAGGGAGCAGGCGCTTCGCCTGTATTCGCCCCGTGGCATGAATGGCATTGTGTTCAGCAGCTCAAACGGTGGAGAAAAGTACCCAGGAGTTCCTGAGGGGAGTTTCAGCAACTGCAAGCTGGAGCAGATGAATATAGCGTTTGTTCTGCGTGGTAGGAGGGACTGAGCACAGGCTGCGCTTTTACAGAAAAAAAAAAAAAAGAGAGAGAGAAAGAAAAAATAGACGCGCTGGGAGAGTTTCATAGGCACCTGGCCTGGAGGTGGCAGGAATAAACTTGATAGGGCAGTCATGCATCAATTATTTAGCATTCCTATTCCTATGCCTGTGGACGATGAATATGGTAAAGGTTTAATAGATAACTGAATGTCTGGTAAATCACACAGCCCAATCAGTGCAATAGTTTTAGTATTGTACTTCACACAGTGGGCTGTTTGTAAACACTCTAAATAAGTGACCAGCAATAACATCACACATCACACAGACTAGAAAAGGTGTATGAAATCCCTGCGGGCTGTCAAAATGCAGAGGAGCGACAGAGAGCAATAGCACCCCCTAATGGCTGAATATTTACATCCACAAGTAGCCTGAGCACATTTATAAATAGAATAACATCAAATGTATTATTAAGCTTTAGTTTATGTGCTTTGGTTCACTACCTTCCTAGTCTAATTTGTGTTCATTATCTTTCTGTTGAAGAATCTGATGTATCTGATGTAAACTTTAAGTCAATATTTTAACGCCACTGTATAATCTTAAGATATTGTTTTTGTTTCTAAAACTAATAAGATTTCTTTTTTGATATTTACCACCTCATATTGCCATAAAAACAAAACATAAAACGAAACGAAACAAGACAGAAACAAATCTTCGATTCAGCAATCACTGAATCGGTAGTTGATTATGTTGCCTAAAATGTCACATTTGTCGCTATCTAGTAATCGGTAATCGATTTTATTTTAGTTTCACAAAAGATGGCGGACAGAACGCCTGGTGGCTCTCAAAAAGCTAGCGCTAAGGTAAATTGATCGATTGTAATTGCATTGGCTGTGTTTGTTATTTTGTAAAGGAAGTAACGTTAATACTGTTGGATATGAAGAAGTTTGAGTACTTAGGTATTTGCAGTGCACTTGATAGAAGATTTACGAGTGTTCGCTATGGTGTTAGTTAGCTAACTATCAACGCACTAAAGCTAACCTTTGGCTCCCCCGGCCACACTAGCTAATGTAAGCTAACGATTTAGCCGTTGCATTCAGGTCTAGTATAAACAGCTGAACCAGAAATGAATATTTTCTCATGTAACTACCTGATACAGGGGTAGTTTGATATATGAGCCACTTCCGGTAGAAATTAGTCAAATTTGCAATTGTTAGACGTTGTATTTGGAACTAGGGCCTAACCGCATCTCGGCGTTAGCAGCTATGTAACGTTAATGCATTCAGTCAGTGGCGCTGCTCCATACTGTACCGCTTGTTGGGCCTTTGACTAATTTCACTTAATCGTTGCAATTGTGTGATATACAGCTGTTAGTAAGTTGGGAATATGTTGAAAATTCATACTGCTGTGGATTCATGAAAGGCTGGCGCAGAAGACATAACCTAGTTTGTGCAGCGTATGATATATGAGTTATCCCGCTACCGCTCTCACGTCGATAAGTGTCACACTCAAGTTTACTACAAATAAGAGTTTAATTATTTGACCTTTATAAAACACATGATGAATCAACCCATTCAGTTGTCGAGCTGTATTGTGTTGCTGTGAAAATATTGGTTCATGATCAATCACGTTTTGTTTACATTTGCAGGCGCTGCTTGAGAGCAAACTGAAGTCCTTCAGCATCGGTAAAATGGCAGTGGCAAAAAGGACACTAAGCAAGAAGGAACAGGATGAAATAAAGAAAAAAGTGAGTGGTTTTGACTACTACTACTGGTGCTACTTTTACTACGTGACATTTGGTTAACAATACCATATTTGACATTTATTAGACTTTCCTGCATTTCCTGAAGGACATTGCTTGCCTTTTGCCAGATTGTTGGACTTATGGCTAGGTGCGATGTAAAAGCAAGAAAGAGTCCCTAAGACGGACTGGTTATAAAGAACTACATTTATTTTTGACATGAAATGTCTCAGTCCAGTTAAAACTTTGTTTCAATAGGCTTCTTTAATTAAATAGTATGGAGGATTTCCGGGAAGGTTTTGGGCTTCACGCAGTTCTGTTTGTTTATTTTAACTTTAAAATGTGTGACCACACTCGAATAGATGAGATCTTGACTCCACCCAGGGGGTTTGGAAGAGTCACCTATTGAAAACCGTAAACCCCACCCTCATAACAAACACAGAGGACAAAAATGCCTTCATTTTAAAGTTTAGATGAAGTCTTTTGGTAAAAGTATGGCAAACTGGTGGCTGGAAAAAAGTTAACTTTTTTGTGGTTCCCATTGAAAATGAATGGGGTTTTTGGTCGCGACAAGTTGTTGCGACCTACAACATAGGTTTTGGGCCAAGATGGACCTTTTTTTGTTTTGACAGAATAAGTTTAGGATCAATCGTGTGGGAATGGTAGCCATTTGAAACTGGCCCAATTCATTTCAGATGGACAAATTTGGCCATTTTTTTCGTAACTTTAACAAAATCCATGCATTGGAAGGTCAATCCAGATAATGGTACATCTTTTGAGACCAGGCTGCACATTTTTGTAATATGTTTTGGTCTATTTTCAACACTCAGGGTTAAATTTTTTGCCAAAGTTTTTTGTATAAGTCACAAGTCAGTCTGACAAACAATAGTCCCCTGTGCCTTGCATTGCATGCCAGCACACAGGGAATAACTTCAGCCATGTTAACGTAGTGGATGTTCATTTGTGTTTACAGGAGGATGAGCGGGCAGCAGCAGAGATCTATGAGGAGTTTCTTGCTGCTTTTGAAGGAGGAGGAGAGGGAAAAGTTAAAGCATTTGTTCGTGGTGGTATTGCAAATGCAACCAAAGGTACTTTAACATTACATCATCAAATAATTACATGATGTTATGAAGCTTAAATAAGAGAGTTCATGGAGGCCATTGCAAAGAATAATCTAACATTTCATTCTCTTCTCTCAGAGGAAGCAGCTGCTGATGAGAAAAGAGGAAAGTTGTACAAACCTAAGTCACGGTTTGAGTCTCAAACAAAAAGTTTCTTGCCTTTGGAAACGCCACCTCAGTTTTTAGCGCTAGACAAAAGACATGTAAGTATTGGGGTTTTTTTCATTCATAACTCTCATAAATATCCTTTTTTACTTTTGTTGGTAACATTTTCATATCTTATAATTTCAGTCTTTGAAGAAAGGCAGCGAAAAGGAAAAGAAGAAGAGCAACTTGGAGCTCTTCAAAGAAGAACTTAAACAGTAAGTTTCAGCACATTTTTCTTATCTATGTTGTTGTCAGTGCCTAATAATTTATATTAAAACTGTGGGTGGACTCATTCAAATATGTAGAAATTAAGTGGACACTTTTTTGTATTTTGCAGAATTCAGGAAGAAAGGGATGAAAGACACAAGATGAAAGGCCGTGTCAGTCGATTTGAGCCCCTTTCTGGCATGGATGGAAGACGCTCATGTAAGTGTTTTTGTGCTGCGCTGCGTTCACTTACCAACTTGGCCTGAAGTGGCCTGTCCCGAACCCTTGCTCTACCTCCCCAGCCCCTTTTTCCACTTTTTCCCTGAAACAAAATTTATACTGCTTTTCTGCTTCTTTTAGCGGATGGTTCTTCAAGAAGAAACCGTCCGTCCAGTGGTAATTTTGACTTAATATAGTGGCTGTGAATATCTTCCATCTTGCCAAGAAAATATGTTGTCCTCTCAGTCAGCATTAGGAGATTATTCTGTCTTCTCTGTCTCTGCAGTTCTGGATGACTGTGCACCAGGTTCCCATGATGTCGGAGACCCATCCACCACTAACTTGTATCTTGGAAACATCAATCCACAGGTGAAAAATACTATAATTGGAGAAACAGATGTAAAAGCACTGACTAGCTTAGCTTTGTGGTGTGTTTGATATAAATATGTTGCTCACGAGTTACATGGCTTTGGTTGAGTGAATGTGCGATCAATGAATAACAGCATGTTGAACATGTTGTCATGCCTTTTTTGTAGATGAATGAAGAGATGCTGTGTCAAGAGTTTGGCCGCTATGGCCCCCTGGCCAGCGTAAAGATTATGTGGCCGAGGACAGACGAGGAGAGGGCTCGGGAGAGGAACTGTGGCTTTGTGGCTTTCATGAACAGGAGGGATGCTGAGCGTGCACTCAAAAATCTAAATGGTATATACTTTATAAACTTTTTCTTACATCAAAGAGTAGGATTCAGGAATGTTACATTTTTATATTAAATGTCTTTATACTTTTTTCAGGAAAGATGATTATGAACTTTGAGATGAAATTGGGATGGGGCAAAGGTGTTCCCATTCCACCCCACCCCATCTACATCCCTCCTTCCATGATGGAGCACACACTCCCACCACCTCCCTCTGGCCTTCCTTTCAATGCCCAGCCCCGGGAGAGGCTAAAGAACCCTAATGCTCCTCTGCTTCCTCCGCCTAAAAACAAGGAGGAGTTTGAGAAGGTAACTCAGCATATCAGCTTTAGGATTTTCTCTTGGGTTATGGCAGTGTTGTATTAATTGCGCTGGTATGATGTTAGACTTGATAATGCCACCAAAGGGTGTAATTCAAGTGTCTTTAATTAATAGTTTTTGTTTTGTTAACTTAAGTAGTTTTACACTGTATATCATGGTGTAGGTAAAATGCAAATTGAGTGTTTCAGAAAGGCGTTTATGTTAATGAATACAGTGTCAGGGGAGTTTGGCCTTTTGTAAAACTGACAGCAGTAAAGGAAAGTTGTTGTCTATGTGCACTTTTAAATGCATTTTTTATATTTTTCACTTGTTGCTATTTAACAATACTCACATTCTATGTTTATTATCTGATGTGACTTCATATACAGACTCTGTCGCAAGCCATAGTCAAAGTGGTTATCCCAACAGAAAGGTACATGTTTTTCTTTTTTTAAATTGGTGTACAAACTTAGAAAAAAAAAAAAAACATCCCATAATGAAGCAAAAAAGTTTGATCAGTTGATCACTGCATGCTACAGGGGGCTGGTCAGTGTGGGTGAGCAATGGTAGTGAAGCTGATTGTACGATGTCTTCATATTAATACATAGAAAAGTACTGACTGACAGGTTTGCTCTGTAACTCACTCTTTCACGTTTCACCATCACTCATATTTCCTGTAAACAGCAAAACATCATGTTAGTGCTTTTTAATGTGGTGTTTAGAGCCAATGATCATGACCTTAGTCCATTGCAGCCCCACTCCATGCATCAACATCCAGTTTTGTTCCACGACTTTAGTGACATGGTACTTTCCCACAAACATAGTCTGCTGAATTCTAGGCCTGTATTTGTGAGATCCTGCTTTCTGACCATTGCTCATTCAGACCGTCTTCCCCCTTGGCCTCTGTCACACCATTGGGAGCTCAGTTAATCTGGCCCCTGCCAACAAATCCAAAGTTGCCAGCATTAGTCTATATATGACCTTTGACATTGGCCTTGGTGAGCAGCACAAGTTGAACTGTCTGCAGCAGCGAGGGACCTGAAAAGCATCATGGGATGGATTGGGAAAGTATACTGAATTTTACCCCGCCATTGGTACGATCGGCTCCAATACAAGTAAATGTGATCTGTGTTGTTAAATGAAAGACATCTTTTTGTCTTGTTGGCCACTCTAGGCTTATTGTATGCAGCCTGCACCATGTATCTCCCCCAAAAAATGCCACAAAACTCTCCAGTGACCCTATTTTGCACTGTATTCAGTCATGATTTATTCTACCAGTAGATGACCTGTTTAGCTTATTTTAGGCCAACAATCCTATACTGCTTTGGTTCTTCATTTTACTTTAGTTGGGAGATGAGTGGGACTGTAAAGGCATCATGTTGGCAGACTTTTTCAGTCAATACAGTGTCTTGTTCCTACTTTCACCAATGTCTGCAGCTTCACTTCCTCCCCATTTTGTGAAATTTAAATCCAGGGAGATTATTAAGGGTTAATGCAGTGCAATGTAATTAAGTGCACTGAAGTTTGCACAACAATGGTCACACAAATGTATTATTTAATTTTCCACTATTACTGGAATTGTTAGTTTTCCTAAAAGCCATTTCATGAAAGTGTTTTCTTTATAAAGCTTGATTTGTAGCAGCATTCATAGATTGTTAGACCCAGAGGCTTAGTCACAGTTATGCATAATTTATGCTTGGTCACATGACACTCCTCACAGGTGTCTGGCTACAAAAGTCCCACATAGACTTTAGCTACGGTGAAGTGAGAGACGGAAACAATGAAGCACACAACCCAATACTGAGAGGATATGTTCCCGTTACAGATCAATTAAACTTTCATGTCAGCTGTTATGAGTGTTGAACAATCAAGCATAAATTAATCTTTAAGAGACAGGCTTTTCATAGAGATGAAGAGTCCGGCCAGTCTGAATCCGTTTGCTTTAACTGTGTTTTTCTTGTAGGAATTTGCTTTCTCTCATCCACCGAATGATCGAGTTTGTGGTGCGTGAAGGCCCAATGTTTGAAGCCATGATCATGAACAGAGAAATCAACAATCCCATGTACAGGTGAGTGGAAGCGCACATGAAAATGTGGCATCATTGATGGCCTTGGATGGTGCTTGAGTGTTTGATTTCTGTCTTTTTTAGATTTCTGTTTGAGAACCAGAGCCCGGCACATGTGTACTACCGGTGGAAGCTTTACTCCATACTACAGGTGCTTACAAACTTTAATAATTAGTACAAAACCATGAAGGTGTCCTCTGACCAGCAGGGTTCATGATTTGTTTTTTGTTTTTTTTATTACTTGGATAGGGTGAAGCGCCAGCCAAATGGCGAACGGAAGACTTTAGGATGTTTAAGAATGGCTCTCTTTGGCGTCCGCCTCCTCTTAATCCTTACCTCCATGGCCCATATGATGATGGCGAAGAAGAGGAGGAAGAGGAGGAGGCTAACAAGAAAGGCTGCTTGAAAGAAGAGTAAGACTGTTGCTCCGGCTGATACAATTGTATTTATTTATTTGACAGTGACAATGCAGTCAAACATAGTCACGGGCTTGCAGCTGATGTGATGCATATAGTTTATAACTAGTGCTAATTTCCCTGGTTGGGCTTTTCTACAGCACTACAATGCATTATATTACAATTATATAGTAAAAAATAAGACTGAAAACAAAAGATTAAATAGACCATAATTACTGCAGTGCATTTATATTAAATAAAACATTCATTCACTCACTCACCAACACATAATACACACTATTTACAAATGGGTACTTTTTTTTTCTTGAGCCAAGATTTAGTTCTGGTGAAAATAGATGTTATTTCCAGTGCCAGTGAGTTCCAGAGTTTAGAGCTCTTACACGTACTCGTACTAAATATGCTCTCCTAAAATATGCAGTCTAGTCGTCTCTCGCAAGGTGTTAAAATTCTTCTGATCTTCTCTTCATCTCTGCAGAGAGCGGGACAAATTAGAAGAGATGCTACGTGGGTTGACTCCCAGGAGGGGGGACGTAGCAGAAGCGATGCTGTTTTGTCTCAGCCACGCCGAAGCTGCTGAAGAGATTGTCGAATGTATCACAGAGTCCCTGTCAATCCTCAAGACCCCCCTTCCCAAGAAGGTAACGCACCGGCCCCCCCTGCTGCTAGGAACAGCATCGATCATCTCATGAAAGAGTAAACGCATTTTCAGCCTTGACTTGAAGTCAGTTTTAACATTTTAACTTTCCTTTCTTTGTGACATTTCAGATCGCCCGGTTATATCTAGTTTCTGATGTACTGTACAACTCTTCTGCCAAAGTAGCCAATGCGTCTTACTACAGAAAATAGTAAGTGGTCTGATTGGACATGTTGGACAGTGTTACACAGTGCAGTTTAATATCTAAATTCATAATCATTATTTTGTTTATTTTTTTTACTTGACTTTTTTTTTTTTTTTAACCCTTTATAAATGTGTTTGTAATGTAAACAACCAGATTTTCTGATGTGAAAAAATACACAAAAAAACTTTTTTTCTTGCATACTACATGAAAATGTTTTTTTTTTTTTTTTTAATTAATTTTTTTTGGAGCTTTATTTTTATTGAAGTTTTTACATTAAAATAAACAGACAAAAAATATATAATAATGATTAAAGGAAAAGAAAAAAAAAAGGGGGGGGCAACAGGGCACTAATTAATGATTAATGATCATACTTGGGCTAAAGGATAAAAGTCTTTCAATCGCAGTGGGTTACATTTTTTACAGTAAACAGTCCATTTTTTCCCAAATCTTGTATATGCCAAAGTAGCCTGTGTGCCCGGTTATGTCTAGTTCCTGATGTACTGTACAACTCTTCTGCCAAAGTAGGCAATACAGAAGGCATTACAGAACATAGTAAGTGGTCTGATTTGACATGTTGGACAGTGTTGCACAATACTGTTTAATATCTAAATTCCTGGAGTCGCTACTTTGTTTTAAATCATACTTTTTTTTTTTTAATTTTTCACTAGTTTTGAGACAAAACTCTGCCAGATTTTCTCAGACCTCAATGCAACATACAAAACCATCCAGGGCCACCTTCAGTCTGAGAACTTCAAGGTATTGAGTGTCCATCTGTTATTTTCTTCTCACAAAACAAAACAAACCAAATATTTCAGATACCCGGTCATGTCTCCCACATCCCTGAGCTGTATGTTGTTGTTTTCTTCATATTTGCAGCAACGGGTCATGTCGTGTTTCCGTGCGTGGGAGGACTGGGCCGTGTACCCGGACCCCTTCCTCATCAAGCTGCAGAACATCTTCCTGGGTCTGGTGAATCTGTCAGCTGAGAAGGAGACAGCTGCTCTCATGGTGGAGGTAAAACGGACAACAACTCTGTTATGTCTTACAACACGACTTTGTTTTCCTAGCTTGAATGTGTTTGTGCTGTCTGTGGCCCAGGCTGAACCGACAGAGGACATCGACGGAGCTCCGATTGGGGAGTATGTAGACGGCACTCCCCTAGAGGACGTGGATGGGGTCCCGATAGACGCTGGAACGATTGATGGGGCCCCAATTGATGGGGCTCCTCTGGATGACCTGGACGGTGTTCCAATCAAACCCATGGAGGAGGACATAGATGGAATACCCTGTGAGTAGAAAAGGGTCCATGGGTGGAGAATAATAATAATAATAATAATACATTTTATTTGTAATGCACTTTACATTTGACACCAAATCTCAAAGTGCACAATAAAGCTAACAGTACGCAGTAAAACAACAGATAAAATCAACACTGTATCTGGATCTGATGATGATCTGCACAGAAACTCACTTTGAAGTAGGGGTGGGCGATAGACCAAAAATACTTGATATATCGCAGCTTAGATCATGTGCAATATATAAGA
>JAPTGZ010000014.1:20932168-20953626 GCA_029814645.1 Fowleria isostigma | reverse complement strand
ACACACACACACGCATGCATGGAGGGCGACGTGGAGAAGTGAAGGCGCTCCTAAAGTGTCAGCAGTGAAGGCAGCTGGGCGGGTTATATGGCAGAGCGGCCAGACACTGCAGTCCTGCAGCGCTGCACTCCAAGGACGCACAGCAAGTGTCTGTGTTCAGACAACTGGACTAACACTATCGACGGGAAAAGCCCAAAGAAAACACACACAAGGTAAGAAACAACCACCACACACTCCTCTGGTATTTATTCATCAACTAAAACTATTTAAAATACTACAAAGAGGTCCTTCTTATGTTGTATTTCTACACTTCTATGCTTCATGTATGAATGAACTGACTATATTTTTTTATATTTAATCATTACAAAGTGATAGAATGAAGAGTCTGGTGGTGTTTTTATCCACTAGTCAAAGGTTCAGTTCAGTTTGACAGTCAAAGTCCTGGACATATTTTATGGCGTTATTATAACCGTAGCGAAGCAATGATAACAAGCTAAACTAAAGCTGTTAGTCATATCCTTACCTCCCTAAAATAACTGTCTGAGTCACTTTTATACAAAAGGAACTTTTGCCTAATAATCAAATAGTCAGTTTTTGTGTTTCCTAAAAAAACTGTGAAAAAACCCCCAAAACAAAACATGCAGGTGATGATATTTGTCTGCTGCTGTTCATGCTCCTTTGTTTTGTTTTTCTTAAGTTTTAGAACTTAAGTTGGTCATTTTTAATATATTTTCAGCTCATTTCACTTATAAGTTGTCAGGATTAAAGGGCTTTGTCCAAGTGAAAACAGTAAAAGTAAATGGTTTATTCCAAGAATTCATTGTAATCTGTGATCTCAGCCTACGTCATGTCACCAGTAAACAAAATACTCCAGATCAAACTGGAAGAACAAAGAAAAAAAAACATCAGCTAACAGACATTACCGTCCCATTCAATTCAGACCATTAAACTCAATTTATTAGTCTTGAAAACTTGTTTTTATGATGACTTCCAAATGTATTTCTCTTTATTTAACCTTTTCAAAGTGATTTTCTACCATGTATTAGATCATCCTCTACATTTTTCAGTGAAAAGCAGGTGTTTTTTCTATATTTAATTCACTGATAATATAGATATTCAGAACAGCTCAGAGTAAAGTTAAAGGTTTCATATCAGAAAAAATAAGAAAAATGAACTTTTTTAGTAAAATACAACCGAACATAAATGACGCATCTACAACCTCTGTTATCTATTGAACTCTGGGTTTTACTGATCAATGTTCTAGAACAATCTCTCAAATGGGGGACGTACATGGAAGGGGAAATATACATTAAATAAGTCATCATGTACTGTATATAAAATAAATGAGAATTAATGTTGAAATATAAAACTATTATATAAATACATTTATATAATACTTTTATTGTCAGTCATCTTGTTTAAGCTGTGGTAAATTTTAAGAACAATTTCTATTTTATATTATTCAAGTGAGTTTATTTGTAATAAAAGGAATTTTTTGTTGATAAAAAGGTTCATTTATTAATTAATGACCATTTAATTTATAGATTTTTCACTTTTCACTTTTCAGTTTATGTTTTGCACACAAAACTAACTTATAAAAATATGTTATTTTCAATATATTCCAGTTAAATATATGTTGTTTGTTTATGTTTGAAAAAAAAAAAAAAAAAACAGATACAGGAATAAATTTTGACAATTTTTTTCATTCAAAAATGCTAAAGCAAGAATATAAAAACTCCACTGTAAAAAGTTTGAGAATGACTGTTGTAGAAGACGGTTTACACGTTCACCATGGAGTCTCTGAACATCCAAATGCGTCATATCTGATGACTAGGAAAAGCTCAGAAACGGTATTTTACCTGAATTATTTACAAGTATCAATACAATAAACAGTTCAAAAGCTACAAACATTTTATATCAGTAGATGTTTTTTGGTCACAGGAGGTAGTTATGAGCCTAAATATGAGTTTGTGATATATTCTAAAATAATACGCATGTTCATTTCCTTTGTTGTATGTACTTGTAAAGCCACTATATCATTACTTAATGAAAAAAAAAAGTGATTGACCAACACTACTGCCTGTCCATATGAAGTACAGCTGTTGACAGCTCTGGAATACTTGAAATATTTTTGAGTGTTCCTCTGAACATCTGCTTCACTAACTCCTGCTTCTCCCATGTGGGACATAATGACTCATTATATAACAAACCTGGAGGGCTTTCATAAAATGCCTGTTGTCATCTAGGCAATGAATGTAAATCACCGAAATGAACATGAGGTGAAAAATATTCTGCGCATTGTATTTTGAGCCAAGAATTATTTCACCAGTCGCGTAATGAGTTCAACCTCTTCGTTACAGGGACAGTTAAAAGTGCACAAGAGTAAAAAACAAAACAGAATCTAATTTATGTGATTGTAAATTTAAATTATTTTACTATAATGCATAAAGGTTTTTCAAGGGACAGTGGGAAAGGCTTCAAGCAGAAAAAGATCATGTGGAATTGATAAGAGATGAGACTGAACATGTCCATCCTTATCTCATTCAGTAGCTACAGGACTGGACTGTCTGACTCTTCAGTAGACGCGACATATTCAAAGAAAAACACAACAGAGTCTGGATCAAAGTCTCACTTCAACGGGACATCCTGTTGGATCAGCACAAACCATATGCAGTATAAAAAGCCGCATCCTGGATTCACAGCTGGCCAGGAACCAGATTGCTGCGTGTCGTCGTCATCATCTCTCCCCATATTTCCTATCACGCTTCACTTCTAACAGCCTCCTCCAGGCAAAAAACAATCAATCATTAAAAGAAGGAAGATGGTTCATGGGGTGGGTGTACAATAGGAAATATGTATCTGTGTTCAGATAAGGTTTACGAGAAGTGAGTATATTATCATACATGATGTTTACATGTTACCAGTTTAATGAGTAGTTTCAGTGAATGTGATTGATTGATTGGTTTATTTTGAGCATGTGCGCTCTATGTACAATGTTGTTTTAATTCACAGTAACAGAAATAACATAACATCCACATATTATATCCATATCACTATGTGTATACAAATATACATAAACATATACAGTAATTCACTATTAATACACACCCCTAGTAGCCCAAAGGGAGTGAGAAAAAGTAAAGCTCATTTGCTCCCACCTCGTTTCACTGCCTAAATGTATATGGTTGTAATTATATCAGAAAAATTAGTTATGAACATTTATTAGTACACCAAAACTAACTTTAACACAACATACAGAACCCAAATGTACCTAATATAGAAAAAAAAATACTAATAAAACACAACAGATTATAGACACCAAGATGAAATAATATACATATCAGTAAGTGTATACAATATACATAAATATACATACAGTAATTCACTATTAATATACACCACTCAAAAGGGAGTGAGAAGAAGTAAGACTTACATACTCCCACCTCCCCCAAATATCAATGTTCCTTCTTTACATATTATTAACTAATCACTGGGATTAAATATGTGCTGATTGCTTTATATCTGAGAGTAATTCAGTTAAAAAGAGAATTACCTATGAGGCACTGGTTCACTGTGGGTCGGTGAATCCAGTGAAAGCAGTCCAGACAGACGGGGCTTAAGCCATTAGTGAAACCATGCACACATTCAGTTGAAGCAGAAGGAAAACAGGACTCACTTTTCCTGTTTCTAATCAAAGCATACATGTTTACAAATGCATTCCTCATTTATTATGCATCAACCAGATTAACACAGTCATACTGCATACATTACAGCATGCACGATGAAGAAGGGTGAATGTAACATGTTTCTGCCTGAAAAAGTATTTAATGTTACTTTATTTTTTTTATGTGCAGCAAACATGGAAGACTATGACTACCATGATGATGCCGACTTCAATGACACATACGAGTACGACTACCACACCATTTGTGACAAAGAAACGGTCCGTTCCTTTGGTAGTGTCTTCCTCCCAGTCATCTACGCCGTGGCTCTGGTGGTGGGCCTGGCGGGGAACGCCCTAGTAGTGGTGGTCTACACGTCGCGCTTGAGACTACGGACCCTGACAGACATGTGCATCCTTAACCTTGCCATTTCAGACCTGCTGCTTCTCTTCACCCTGCCCTTCTGGGCGGCTGATGCCGTCCACGGTTGGAGGTTGGGGTCAGCGGCCTGCAAGTTCACCTCCTTCCTCTACAGCACCAACTTCAGCTGTGGCATGCTGCTGCTGGCATGCATTAGTGTGGACCGCTACCGTGCTGTTGCACAAATTACAGGAGGCAGGAATGGGATGGGTCCCCAGGTTAGGAGACAGTGGGTGCTGGTGTGTGTGGGGCTGTGGGCTGCAGCCAGCTTCCTGGGCCTTCCAGAGCTCATATTCTCCACGGTCAAACACTCCCACCACAGGATGGCCTGTACGGAGGTGTACCCCCCCAGCATGGCCCGACCTGCCAAGGCCGCCCTGCAGCTGCTGGAGGTGATCCTTCGCTTCTTGCTTCCTTTCTTGGTCATGGTGGTGTGCTACTGCTGGGTCGGCCGGGCCCTGAGCAGAGCGGCCGGGGTGCGGAGAGAGCGGAAATGGCGGGCCCTGCGCGTCCTGCTGGCCGTGGTGGCGGTGTTCCTGCTCACCCAGCTGCCGTACAACGTGGTCAAGCTGTGCCGAGCGCTGGACGTCATCTACCTCCTTGTGACCGACTGCGAAGTCAGCAAAGGCCTGGACCGCGCTCTTCAGATCACAGAGAGCCTGGCGCTGTCCCACGCCTGCATTAACCCGCTCCTCTACGCCTTCATGGGGTCCTCCTTCAGGGGACACGTCCTCAAGGCTGCCAAGCACCTTGGACAGCAGATCAGCGGACACCAGAGAAATGTCCCCGAGGAGCCAGCGGTGGAGATAGCGCTCAACAATCGCACCCAGACGCAATCGCAGTCCGGTTCAGAAGACCAGGACACCAGCACCTTCACCATTTAAAACTACAGCAATTATCTACTGTTCCTGAACATATGGGCTGAAATATGGGCCAACACAAACTGAATTTGAATCACATAATTTGAATTTGTATTGTTTAATTTGAATCAGTGCATTGAGAAACTGAATGGTATAATTTGAAATTGAATTTATTAGTTTGGAACTGAGCTCTATATTTTCACATTCAGTTCTCAAAATTTAATTTCAATTTACTTGTGACAGACATCCAAGTAGTTAAGAAAGAACAACTGAGTACAGATACACAGGACTCCTCTTCAGCCAATTAGCACCTACATTTTTGGGCACAAAACATAGTGATCATTTGTTGCAACTCGCCTTGAAACGGAGGAAGAAGTGCTTCACCCATAGACTGGCTCACTTGACCATGGATGGGCTGAAGAGGAGTCCTATGTATCTGCACTCAATTGTTCTTCCTTAACTACCTGAATGTCTGTCACAAGTAAATTGAAATTGAATTGTGAGAACTGAATGTAAAAATATATCGAGTTGAAGTTTCACTGAGGATCAGATATACCTGTAGTTTCAGAGAAGCTGAATTAAATTGAGTAACCTTACATTCAGTTTCAAATTGAATGGACTTCAGTTCTAAACTAATAAATTCAATTTCCAATTATACTATTCAGATTCAGTTTCTCAAATTATGCGATTCAAATTCAATTTCTGGTGGCACATATTTCAACCTATATAAAAGCAACTCTACAAATGTGTATTTATCTAAATATTCTTCCTACTTTATGACATCTATAGCCATAAACATTGTTTCTCCATGTAGTATCTATATGGACATTGACTTTATATGCACTAACTAAGCATTGTATTTTGTACAAATTATGTATTTTGTTAAATAAAAGAATAAAGATTTTAAGTATCCAACATCTGCTGCAATTAAACGCAGCTGAGAACTTGTTCGTCTTTAACAACCCAATTCAACCTTACAGCCTGTAGTGCCTTCGAAGAGATCATCTGCATCTCATTTCACTGCATCCCGTGGCTTCGGGTTGGGATGAGCGATGGCTTAATTGCACAGTGGGTGATCCACTGAATCAAACAGTATTTGGCAAACAAACAGAACAACACACAGCAGGAAGGACCCCACCATCCCATCAAAGTGAGGAACAGTACTGGTGACATGTTCCTCAGAGGAGCTACAAGAAATTGTTTTCATTCACACATAACTTGTTATTTCAATAATCTGGGCTTAAAAGAGCTAATGGTTTGCAGTGGAGTGTAATTCATAGTATTATTTAATAACATCTTTAACATTTCAGTGGAACAAATACTTTCTCCGAATACAACAAAGGGTGATTTTTATTGTGTCTCCTCTGAGTGTCTTCAGTGCCATCGCATTATGTCTAAGACAGAAAAGAGACGCCTAACCTCTCCAACAGAATATCAGATAGCAGAACAAAGCAATGGATGGCAACAGCCCAACAGTGTCTTATTAAGACCTGTTTACACGACCGCGAGGATACAAAAGGCTCAGATCTTTTTGGCAAACACCACAGAGCTTGTCAACATCTTTAAACATTAAACAAATTTGGTGTTTACCTTTCATCAGCTTAGAGTACCTTAGTCAAAGTCTTTCACTGTAATGGATTGCAGCTCGGATTTGTAGGAGTAAGACAGTCCAAATTAGGTGTGTCTGAGAGACACGGGTTTAGGCTATTTTAAGAGGCATAGGAATTACTTCATAAATAAACAATTAAAAAAACTTGTTTAAAGATTTGATCTGACCAAAATGACAGCAGGGTCTCCTTCTTAAACAGCACATGATCAAGTTATTATTAAAACATACTATGAATCTCAGACTTTTAACCTATAAAAATCCAGTGCTACTTTTGTGGCAATCACAAAAAAAAGTATGTTTTTATCACCATTAATAATATTATCCTCTGTATTTTGCATTTTTCGTGTGAAAATCAGGTACTTTCCTATATATAATTCACTGATCATGTAGATGTTCATGAAAATCACCATCAATTTAAATTTGAGTTATGTCAGAAATAGAGAAAACTGAAGAAAAAATGACTTTATCAGCAAATCTATCATTAACTGAACAAAAACCATGTGTCTATAACCACTGTCATTTGTCAGATTACACAGGTTTTACTGGTAAATGAATGTTATAAAAGATGACAGTGTTTCCACGTTCACTATTTAGCCTCTTAATGTCCAAATGGATCATATCTGATGGCCATGAAAAAACGACAAACTGTATTTTACACCAATTATTTACATGTATTGACAGAATCAGTGGATAAACGGGTATTAAACATTTTAGATTAGTAGATGATTTTGGTTGCCAGGGTTTTTTTGGATCTTTATGGTTTAAACTATATGTCCTTACCCACCCTGACGTGGTTTAATAATTACAGCCCTATGGTTTAAACATTACAGACTGTAGATCTGGGAAGCATTAAGTCTATCCTTATGCCTATGAGGGCAGCCTTATAGCTTCCATGCCCTGGTAACTTCCTATGTTGGTGTTTGCCCCAGACAACTTCAGAGGAAAAAGTGAAAGCAGAACACTGCATCTTTCCATAGTGCATGTGGACTACAGGCAACATTTTTTCTTAAACACATGGGCCTGCATTTCCCGTAAGTTTATGCTACAGTGGGTTATTTCGTGATGAGAAGCAACCATGTGAAGACAGCCTCTGCCCAAATGTAGCATTCATGGGGTAATTACTGTGGTAAATACAGTGCAAAAGCAGCATTAAAAAAGCAAATAAAAGAAATCTAAAGACATGAGGAGCTTTTCCTTTCAGTTTCTCTTAGAGGAATGATAATCCAACATGTAAACACATGCTTCTTTAGGGGACGCCGCATGACCTTGGCCGGCTGATCGGGAAACACCCTCAACAAGCAGCTGGCAGTGGATACTTCACTGACACTTGGAAAGTCTGAGTCGCCAAACCTTTACTGTTACGTGACAAAAGCTCTACACAGTTTTACTTCCACTTTGTTGTTAATTTGTGACGGACATTTGCCTGGATACAATGAGTCACTACTGGGAATCAAAACAGTCTCTAAGAACACAGGTTGCCAATATCCACAACTCAAATCACAGCAAGTAAATGGTAACCAATCCCACGCATACTTTCCATTGAAGATGAATCTATTAGAATACAACCTCATGAAACCAGAATGTCTATTCCACTGGGAATTTTACTCCTACATAAAAGAGTAATATGAAGAAGAGGGATTCACACATGGAAAAAAACTGTGAATGTTTGTTGGTAAACCATAATACTTCAAGCTTTCAGCGAGGAGAAGGAATTCAGTGTAGACTGAAAAAACAACAGGCCACTGTTTTCCTTTAAGCCTGAAGTCAAAACCTCAGACCATGTCTGTGTCAAAGAAAACATCTGGAATATCTTTTAGCTCAGGGAGATAGAGATCAGAGGTACATGATCATTTAGAAAGATTAGTACAAGGTTTGGATAACATCTTCCAATTAAATATTATTTTACAATATTTGTGAATTAACAAGTATAGTTCCTCTTTTCTCCTAGGAGAAATTATATTGTTAAGTGATTTTTAATTTGATTCATAAAACTTAGAAGAACCAGTGAAGAAAGTAAAAGTCTACTGAAACCACGAGTCACAAATTATTCGCACTTTGCTTTTATGTTTCCACAATGACATAATGAGTTTAAAGGACATTTATTTTGCTTCCTCATACCATCCCTTAAGGAAATGTCTCTAAAAGTAGTATTGCCCTTTGGTATTTCTTCCCAGTTCAACCTTTTGAAAAATTAAAAGACACACTGCAGGATATTTTTCACAGTGAAATGACACAGGTTTTTAGGCTCATCAAGTTGTTTATGTTACATGGCACTTATTATCTTGTGCATATGTTAGCAGTTTAGGTAAGCATTCATTTTGTTACTGCAACGCCCTGGTTGTGTATACACACTCCTGTCACGCTGAAAAAGTTCATGAGGGTATGACCGACCAAATCTTTTCAGATTTACCCATTAAAAAAACACTTCCTCCTTGACTTATCTTAAAGGAACATTGTAATAGAGTTGTTTGTGGGAATTTAAATACCTTTTTATTATAAGGTTAATGGAAAAAGAAATGTACATACCACTACTCCACCATTTTTTGCCGTTTATGACATAACTTTCTCCATCCCTGTGAAGAGTACACTCCATGTTGGTAGCATCGCTGGAGGCCACATCTGGCTCTGAAAAAGGGACCATAAGTCAGATTTCAATACACTAAACCATGTTTATATCCCTAATTTAAAAGACACCAAATTAGATTTAGTACGTTTTACACCTTCCCCGCTGCGTTTGCCAAAATTCCGAAATAAAACAAAAGTGCATTAGTGATATTTTAACATAAGATTTGTGCCAGAACATGTCAGAAATAAAAAACTGTTTATCAGTGCAAGATGGGGGTCCCTGTTCTTCATCATCTAGAGCAACAAATCATTGAAGCTGGTGACAAAACACATCCCCAAAGCACTACTTATTGCAATTTGTGTGTACAAAAACCACGGGGAGGTTGACACCCACCGTAATCACCTCTGGCAACAGCATGCTGCTGTATCCAGGCAGTGTGCAAACCAAAGTGAAACACAACAGGGAGAAATTACTCAGAGTGAACTGGTATTTTCTTATAAGCATGTAGAGTTTTGAAACAAGCTGTTTACAGAGTTGGTAGGAGTCATGCTGGGCGTAATATGGCCCAGTTAAAATCATTACCATCCATGGAGTGTTTATGAACTGCTCTTTGGAACTGGATGTAACATCGATTCTGAAAGGTTATTGTCTTAAACATCCAAATGCCCCCTGCCATGTGGTTAATTACCAAACTTCTTCAATTACAGACAACGTGGCGTTCTCTATATTCATGACATGTTAATGATAGTACCTGTCATACAGAAACAGGAGCGGATCTCCCCTTTGAGCAGAGGCTGAAGCCACGTTCTCTTCTGTTCCTCACTGCCAAACATGTGGAGCACCTCCATATTTCCGGTATCTGTAGAAAAACGGTTTTAATTATACTGTTGTACATCCTGAGGCCTGCTTTCAGTTTTTTAGTTTTAGATAATTCCGCTCTTCTTTGGAAGCCTATTCAAAAATCTACTAAATGAATCCAAAATATATGGTTGTTAATTCTGAGAGGGTAGGAAAGAGACAGAAGGGCACAGAGAACATAGTCCACAATGGAAAAGACGTAGGTTAACCCTTAAAGACCCTGCATTACTTTTGTGTCAATTCCCACATGAAATTTTCTCTATATTTAACCTATTTTATCTCATAAAGACCCAAACATCCACCATCTGCCAAAATCATGAACTGTACCGTTTAATCCCTGTTGATCCACTAATACATGTAAGTAATTGATGGAAAATACAGTTATTCATCTTTTCATGGTCATCAGATATGACCCATCTGGATGTTCAGAGACTCCATAGTTACTGTGGAAACACCATCATCTTCTACAACACTGATTCACCAGTAAAAACCTATGGAGTTGGATCAGTGACAGTGGATGGACACACTGGGGTTATGTTCAATTAATGATAGATTTTGCTAAAACAAAGTCACTTTTTCTTCAGTTTTCTCTGTTTTTGACATATCAATCCTCAATTTTACTTAAACTTTTATGAACAGCTACATTATTAGCAAATTGAACATTGGAAAACAACTAATTTTCACTGAACAAACACAAAATACAGAAGATAATATTACAATAATTTGCGATAAACCACTTAAGGATGGCAAAATATAGGGAAAAATGTATTTGGGAAGTGCCACAAATGTCACACTGGGTCCTTATGGGTTAAAGACATATCTATACTTAAGTCACGTAACTGACAAACGGACTTGTATACGTAAAGAGTTTTACCAGGTGCCTGGCAGTTGAAGACTTCGGGGGCAAAGAGGCAACGCCCGGTTTCCTCTGCAATAAAGGCATAGTCCAGCTGACTGAGACCACTGACTGAAGGCAGGAACAGGTTCCACAACCCGGCCTCTCTCGCCTTCGCCTGGACACAGAGACATAATTGATGCTTTGTACACATGGATTTAACCTCAAACTTGGCCTTTTTTGTTTTGTTTTCTGTCTTTTTACTGAGCTGGTGAAAAAAGTGAATTTCTCCATGGTGATTAATTAAGTTCATCTATATTCTTCCAAATGAGACCATTGTAAAGTTAATGATAAACACATTTAGATGTGATTCCAATTATCACTAGTTACTTCTTACACATGACTACCACAAACAGGAATGCATATGGTTAATTTTTCTGCTGGGCCTCTGTGGAAAAAGACTTTGTTTTTATTTATTTTGTATATATAAATTTTTGGTAATTAAACATTTTATTAGAAGAAAAGTGGGTTATACATATTGCTCCTCAGTACATGTCAATAAATCACAAGAAAGCAGATAATGAAAGGAAAGTACATAGTTAAAATAAACAAATGAATTAAAAAAACTACACAAAACATATCATTACAAAAGCGCTCACACTCTCTCCCATCTGGGTTTTTCTATACAGTATCTGAACTGGTAGGCAACCCAAGAATCCAAAAATAAGAAGTTAAAAAGCTAACTATATATATATATGTATACATGTACACATATTTTTTTTATACATTACCTTCAGATCTTCTATAACTGGGGGAGTGTGCCACCTCTGAGGAGAATGAGCATGCTGTACATAGTACTCAGCTACTTCCTGGAGAAAAATGATAGATAATCCAAAGTATAATGGTGGACAGGTCAGAGAACCCAGTTTATTTTGATACCACTCTTACACTCTTACTGAACTTTGCCATGAAAAATAAAAATGTTCATTTGTTGATGCAGAGGCGAAGTCATATTTTTACCAAGTGTTTGCGGTATTGAGATGGATTCTCCTTTTTGCTCTCTGGTCAGTTGTTCTACATATAATAATGAAACATTTGCATGCCGTCTCTTACCATCACGCTGCTGCCCAGCATTAAGAACCCTGTGATGCCGTGCCAACAGTGACTTTTGCGTGCAGTGAAACTTATGTAATCTGTTGACCCTTTGTTTTCTCAAATTAATTCATTCTAATTGCATGAATGAACTACTGTGCTCTGTTGAATCCTTTCACATCCTTCTGGACAAACAAAATTCTTCTGTCTCTGGCTTGGGCACTGACCTCTTGAGCAGGAAGAATGTATTGTCTCATGAAGTGTTTGACCTGCTGGAGAACAGCCTGGCCTTTAGCTGTCTGAAGGAACAGTTGGTCTTCTGTTGGACCTGTGAAAGACCTGGAAAAAGACACATTTAAAAGTTAACAGGGGAAAATCGGAAGCTGCTGGATGCCAAATTCCTGTGGTGGCTGGCTTAAGTTTAGTCAGCAGGTGGATTTGATTTACTTTCTGGCTGAACACAGTCCGGATTTTATACAAAACATGCAATTAACAACAGTTGTGCTTGACTGTTTTAATCACATTCTATTAATTCTAACACAAACATCAGGCTTCCTTAAAAACATATGACTGAATGATTGTTTTGCTCAACAGCCTATCCCACTCATCATCAGAATCCGCTGTTAATGAATAACTATAACTACAACCAACCTCCGAGCCAGCTGTAAGGCAATCTTAGCTAAAGGCTCCACACACTGACCAAACAGAGCTGCATTTGGAGCACTGGCATTACCCAGTAGGTGGCGAGCATACACACCCTGATGGATTAAAAAAACAAAACAAAAGAAGAATGAGAAACCATGCTTCATCCCTGTGTAATCACAAAGATAAACCATTAAGCAGGTGTTTAAGGTGTGTCTGCAGTGCAACACTTCTATTAACTTCCAAACTACATTATTTAAGCACACAAACCTGGGAGATTCCTGCCATTTTAAAGAAAGACAGAGCCAAGTAGAAATTCAGCTCTGGCAACTCAGACGATATCCCTCGACAGCGGCAGTAAATGGAAACGATGTCTCCCACAGATGGAATACCTGCTCATGAATACAAGGTCAGAGAGTGGAAAAAGATACAGTAAGAAAGACGTTTTCCCGTACTATTACTAGGGCTTAACAAGACATTTGTGTTGAACCTTTCTTACTCAACAAAAATTCAAAACACAATCTGTTTGTTGTAAATAGTGTCGTTGTTGTAGTCACATTTCCCTAGTAATCATTTTGTTGCTTTATTTGCAATCATTTTCATTGCTTACAATACAATACACACTGACACCATTACAAGTGCTGCTGTCTAGACTGTTGTCATTTGTTGATAGTGTGCAAATACTGTGTATAGTATAAATAAAAAGTCAGCAAACTAATTTTTCTTAAACTCATGTAGACAATAAATGAATGAAATTACTCACATATATTACAATGGAAAAAAATGTAATTACAATTTTCTGACTGTATCACTGAGCCATAACTGTTGTTTTTACCTTCTATTCCTTTTAAGCTGCCGAATGCGTTGATGAGGCTGAAGCCAGTGGAGCAGTAGTGAGGCATGAGGAAGAAGGCCAGATCGGCTATGGGCTGCCCAGTGGTAGACAGCTCCCAGTCTAACACCGCGATCACTCTGGCCTAAACACAACAAATACAATTGATATGTACTTAAAAAAAAAACTGTAGCAGTTTGGGTCAAAAACTCCCAAGAAGCTGTACCTCAGTTGGATGGAATATCATGTTTTCCAGCCGGAAATCTCCATGGACCAGCGTTACTTCATTATCGTCTGCTGGCAAATTGTTCAGTAGCCAATCAGAAAGCTCCTTCATGTCTGGAATATCTCTGTGTGCTGCTGCGTTGTACTGCTTCGTCCAGGTGGACACCTTTAGGGACAGAATTCACCTGTGACCATCACAACTTTTCAACCTTTCAGCCAGTGTGTTCAGTTAATTTGATTCCTTGTCTAATCATATGTAACCTCACCTGTCTCCTACAGTATCCCGGTCCTTTCCCATATCCTTCAAGTTTCAGTGATGTCAGTGACATTGAGTGCAGTTTGGCCAGCACTTCCACTGCAGCCACATACAGAGCTGTTCTCTCTGCTGCAGTCACTTCAGGCAGCCTGGGATCCCTGAATATACGCCCCTGCATCAAACAGGACTACCATTTTAACAACATCCAAAAAAATAGCTGTAAATATATAAACACATTCAGAGGTCTGGGCCAGTATTAATATAGTTAACAATAATTAATGCAAATTTCAGTGAAAAATATTTAAAGACCCAAACAGCCACTGATCTAAAATGTTTAATAACTTATGAATCACTAATTCTATCAATTCATGAAAATAACTGGTGTAAAATGTAGTTTGTCATCCTTTCATGGTCATCAGATATGACTCATTTGGACATTAAGAGGCTCTGTAATTACCATGGAAACACCATTATCTTCTACAATATTGATTCATCAGTAAAACCTATGGAGTTGATGAATGACAGTGGATGGATACTTGTTTTATGTTTAGTTATAGTTAATGATACGTTTTGTTGAAAAAGTCACCTTTTCTTCAGTTTTCTGTTTTTTACATAACCATTGACTTTAATCTGAGTTTTAATGAACATCAACATGATCAATAAATTAAATATAGGAAAATACCTGATTTTCACTGAAATAATGCAAATTACAGTAGATAATGTCATAATAAATGGTGATAAATCATGTAAGAAAAGCCAAATAAAGAAAAAATATATATATTTTGGGAACTTCCACAGAAGTATTGCTTTTGTAAGGGTTCAATTAAAAAGTAACAACAAATAAAGTGGGAGGGGAAAAAAACATAAAATCAGAACTATATCAACTCTATTCTGGGCATGACAGATGAGATCATAGGTGAGTCCAAATGTCACCTTTTATCATCAAAACATAGAACAAAGGTCATTAGGCACTAGTGACTCATACGTGTGTAAAATATGACTTCAGTGGTACAAACCTTTATATGCTCCATTATATAAAACTCTGTCCCAATGACTTCAGGATCGGTGCAGTGTAAGAGAGGCTGCGGAACAGGGAAACCTGCTGAGAACAGGGCCCTCTGAACCCGATACTCCCTGTCCACCTGGAAACATAGTCACAAAGAACATTTCTATACTGATTTAGGCTTTGATTAGATTAGATTAAATTAGATTACACTTTACTGATCCCACAATGGTGATATTCACAGTCAAAGCAACAAAATAAAGAGCAGGAAAAAAAAAATGTGCACGTCTAAGGATAGCGCAAAAGAGACAATTTAAACACAGTAATAACAGTAGTAATATAAAACTCTATAAAATACATACATATCTATATACATATATACATGTATAGACACGCATTATGTCACACTGGACAAGCAAGACGCATACAGAACATGTTTGCTGTATCTTGATGGTGTTATGTTGACAAAATTCTAATTTATTGCACAATTATTTTAATTAAACACCCAGTGTGACATTTGTGGCACTTCCCAAATAAAATTTTCTCTATATTTAACCGTATGTAAGTGGTTTGTCACCATTTATTGTAATATTATCTTCTGTATTTTGTGTTTTTTTTCAGTGAAAATCTGGTATTTTCCAACATTTGATTTACTAATCATGTAGATGTTCAGAAACGTTTAGTGTAAAATTAAGTATAATTATATCATAAACAAAGGAAAACTGAAGAAAAAGTGACTTTTTTTAGTAAATCCTATGATTAACTCAACATAAACCCAGTGTGTCCATTCACTGTCAATGATTCAACTCCATGGGTTTTACTGGTGAATCAATGCTATAGAAGATGACAGTGTTTCCACGTTCACTACGGAGCCTCTGAACGTCCAAATGGATATCTGATGACCATGAAAAGATGAATAACTGTATTTTACACCAATTATTTACATGTATTAGTGGATCAACGTTGATTAAACAGTTTATATCAGTACATGATTTTGGTAGATGGTGAATGTTTGGGTCTATATGGGTTAATATCAGTTAAATATAGAGAACATTTCATTTGGGAACCGACACAAAAGTAGTGCTGGGTCTTTAGGGGTCAATAGTCTTTATACTCTACATTTAAGCTGGAGCAAAAACAAACATACCTATTTAGTGACAGTCACTTGGCACATATGCCAAATGTTTACATTTATCAGGGAGGTGTCTCCCCCTGCTGGATAAGTACTACAGCTGCACACATGACTAATACAAACAAGTTTAAAGTTGAATAGAGTTTTATAGTCGTTGGTTTTCACCTTGTGAGCGCCTGGCAGCAGCTCACCCGGTGGTTTCTTCCTCAGAACATAACTCCTTGAGGGTGTCTGGATTAGGAAAGTGGGGTTGGACTGCCCAGAGCTGAGGAAACAGCAGACAACAGTTAGCTTGAAAAATCTTATCAGTAATATTATTAGCGCACAATACGTTTTTGTAGCTAGCTCATTTCTCATAAACTACCATTGAAGAACTCTCTTACCTGTACTGTCTGACTGTTAGCGTTGCATTATGTGACACCAGTGACTTGACAGACAGGTATCGTTGAAGCTTGTCGACATTAAAGATATGTTGCTCTCTTACAGGAGTTGTCTGGTCTTCCATTTCTCTGTTGGATTAATTATTTCCAGGTGCAGTACACCTTAGCTGTGTTGATAGTTGTGTCATAGACGGACTGTTTATGGATGCACACACCCAACGTAACGTCTTTAATTTCCTTTTACTAGTACTGGCGTAGCATATACTTTCAACAAAACTTTATTTTAAATCCCAAAAATTGTTCAAAAATCATTTCTGACATGCACGAAAGACACATATTCGATAAATTACCCGCTAACTGCATAGGAATAATTTAAATTACTTACCCCTGTTTTCCGCACGGACGTTATTGACGGGAACACACATCCTGACAGCTGACTGGAGTTGTGGAGACGTGTACTTTATGTACTGATTCAGCCGTCTGTTTCGCTCCGTTGTTGTGTTTCTAAGCTGAAACGCTGTATTCCGTTTACACCGCTTAGTTACATATATTTGTTCACCGATGGCGACGGTAGAAGAACTGAAACTGCGAGTCCGAGAGTTGGAAAATGAACTGATCAAGTGTAAGCAAAAGCAGAATGCCACGGAGGATGCTCATCCGCTTCATAGGCAGAAAATCGACAAAATGAGCGCAGAAGTTGTCGACTCGAATCCATACAGGTGAGGTTTTGATTGTATTATTTTGAGATTTAACAAGATTTTGTTTGTTATAGTCAGAGCAGCATCGCCGACCGGGCACGCCTCTGTGAGTCAGTCCACCCATATGGAGACATGTCCGACCACACTAACCTCCACTGTGTTGTCATTACAGTCGTTTAATGGCTTTGAAGAGAATGGGCATAGTGGATGATTATGAGGTAAGATATTCGACTGTTACTCAGTCTCATAAAGTCTAAATTTAAAAGAAAAATTTATTAATAATTGGATTCCTCCATTCACCTATACATAAATGTTAATTAGATGTGTGTGTATTGGATGTAATGTCAACTACCTCCTATAGATGTATTATAATAGAGGTTTGTAGTATAAATAACTACATTATAAAGAACCACAGTTCAATGATGCATCCTTCATCTTAACATCAGCAACCCACCTACCTAGATTATAATCAATCTGACTTAAAATCCACTGTATATGTTTGTGTGTGTATTACTGTCACTTTATTAGTTACATACACATTCAACAAAAAGTCTAACAAACAGGACAAACAAATGAATGAACAATTTCTTTATTACTGAAGACATAAAATACTTTATTTACTTAGTCAACTCCTGTATTTATTTTGATATTTAGACTTAGGTTAGCTTAATTGAAACTAGAGGTAAACCAATATATAGATATGTTTCGATATCGGCCTTAATTCTTTTTGAAAGCCAATATTTGATCAATAGTAAAAGTGTTATAAGATATTTGATCAGGCACCTGTGAGGGCAGCACTTGATGTTCAATAAATGATAAGAGTTCTATAAGTACATATATTAATTTTCATTATTTTATACATTGCTGCATAAAAATCTGAATTATTGAGTGTTTCAATTGTATTTGTATCAAAAATTGGCTGTAGATATCCATTGGCTGACCAAATTTTAAAAAAAATCTGCATCTGCCTTAGAAAAACCCTCTTTTACAAGGGAGACCAAGAAGATAATTACATTAAGAATAATTAACAGCAAATTAAATGAACAACAAAAGCTTCCATACAAAACACCTGCGCACAGATCAGGGTGATTTCACCAGAGCTTTAAACTCCTTCAATGCAACAATAAGGGTTTAAAGTTGAATGAATATATATTGATTGTACCAGTACAAATAACTGCAGGCCACTAATAACTGAAATTATAAATTAAATGGAAACCAGTACTTTAGAAACTCATCCAATGTTCGTGGTAATACACTGGATGTCTCAAGGAGAAATTAATAGTATTGTATCAAACAACATTAATAATGAAGGAACATGTCTATCAAACTACACATGTAGGATTGAAAGGTGTACAGACCAGAATGTAGTAATCAATGCACACGCCCACTTGAAAGAAAGGAAGTACCAGGTTGGTTTTGGCATATTATTCATCATATTTACTACACATTTCTGGAATCTTATGGAATTTAATAATCACCGTCTATGGTGCTTTATAAGATTTGTCTGACTTAGTAATTTTAGTAATAATCCTAGTAAAACCTAGTAATTAATATTATATAAAACGCTGAACCAGGCTGATGATTGAGGTGACTACTACTGTCTTTTCTCCATGCTAAGCTTCATATTCATTTTAGTCCCATCATTTATAAGCAACTCATTATATATACATCAGTCAGATTACTGCACATTGTTCCAGTTTCTAAGATTTCTCATATAGTTTGTATTTAATATATACATGACTTGCATATTGTTGCTGCTGGACAGAAACCTCTTGTGTTCAGGAAACTGGAAGTATATAATCTAAATAAATAAATGGAGTTATGAGATGTAGTCACAAACCATTTTCAACACTTTTCATTGGTTAAATATTTCTAAAACCATCAGGCCAACGTGAAGACTGACCAGTAGAAAGGTTGTATGGCAAAAAAAAAAGTCCAAAACTGGACTTACAAGGTTTTCACCCAATAACAATGAAATGGAAGTTCAGTTGTGTAAAAAATTATTAGACCATCAAGTCATCAAAAACAGTGGTTATGCAATCAAGTACTAACTCCTGTGTGTATCATGTGACTAAAACAGACAGAAAAGAAAACATGGAATGTCTACAAGCACTGTTTTTGTCAGTACAGTGTCATAGATATTGATGTAAGAACCCATGTGATTTTGGTTATTATCTAGAAAAACAATGGAAAATGGATAGATATCAGCTCTTAAATTAAACTACTATAAGCTATTTTTATTATCATATTTATCCAAACAAATTTACCTTTAGTTGTAAATTAACAAGAAATTGAAGAAAACATAGGGTGGTCCAATAATTTTTTTTTTTATGACTGTATGTTTATTCATTACATTTGCATGTGGGTTAAGGTATGGTAGGTTACTTTTCTCATATTTATAGATTACATGTACTATTATATCTAAAATTGTATTTTCATATCCTGATTTAGACCTAGGTGATTAACAGTCCTCTAATGCGTTACAGAAAATCCGCACATACACCGTGGCTGTAGTGGGTGTTGGAGGAGTGGGTAGTGTAACGGCAGAAATGCTCACCAGATGTGGCATTGGTAAGGTAATACCAACTTTTATTTATTACTCCTCACTGTTTTTGTCCTCCATCGTTGGTCTCATTCAGTAGAACAGTTGCGTGTGTTACACTCACCCAGTTTCATCTGTCCTTGTGTCTTCACAGCTGCTCCTCTTCGACTATGATAAAGTAGAGCTAGCCAACATGAACCGACTCTTCTTCCAACCACACCAGGCTGGTCTCAGCAAAGTGGAGGCAGCAGAACACACACTTAAGTACATATACTGGTTTACAGTATACAGTTTTTCTCTTTTTTTTATTATTTTACTTACCTGTTAATTATCTCGCAGAAACATCAACCCAGATGTGTCATTTGAGACCCACAACTACAATATCACCACCATGGAAAACTTCACACATTTCATGGAGCGTATTAGGTAGGACTTGAAAATACTTCTCCTTTTTCTGTCTTGTCAGTGCACCTTCATGATAAATTATTCTGTCTGTTCTCAGCCATGGAGGACTGGAAGAAGGGACACCAGTGGACCTGGTGCTGAGTTGTGTGGACAACTTCGAGGCTAGAATGGCCATAAATCAGGTAAGCATTTCACTTGGAGAAACACAAAAAATTGGAAAAATGTCCTTGTATCTCACCAGCATATTCTATCAGTAATCAATAATAAGTTGAATTTGTGAGGTTGTGCTGCTATATTAGAGTCCTGTGGTCTTGATGTAGGGGATCAATCTCCCAATAGACTTGGGTGGTACTTTCACTGGAGGAGAACTCAACTAATATAAGTCAAAGTACATGACTTATCAGTGCTCTATAGTAACTACACTACTCACAAAAAGTTAGGGATATTTGGCTCTCGGGTGAGATTTACGGAAAATGCCAAACATTCACGCTACAGTGGTATTATATCACGAAAGACAGACATTTAAGTAGAAGCACGTAATGGTGATTTCCTCATCTCAAACAATTTATTGAAACAAAAGCCAACAACAGAGGTGTGTCACTGTCTCAATCCACCATATCAATAATGTCAATGTGTCAATCTGATGATGTCCAAATGTGAACATCATGATGAAGAGGACTGTTTGAATACCATTTCTAATTGAACCAGGACATCTGTTGGTCAATTCGTGGATCAAACACCTGCTGTGAATTTTGCTCTAAGTTCCTTGTTAGAAAACAGACAGTCGTGCAAAAAGTCCTGAAACATTGAACTGTTGAACATGTGCATTCAAAAGTTTAGAGAAGGTCACATTTAGTTCACCTGGAAAGGTTAACATGATTTTAGATTCATCCTGAAATTCCACCAAAAAGCTGAAAATCTCTACTTTTTGTGAGGAGTGTATATTGATATCTCTAACCATGTCCATTTATAAGCCATTGAAATATGGCCCATATTAAGAGTAAAGGCAAATTTAAAAAAAAAAAAAAAATGTGTCAAAAATGCAGAAATCAAAATATCTCTAAACTGTGAACAAACTTTGTAAACACTGTCCCAAGGAAGCTATATATAAAATTTGAAATGGATCGAAGCAGTAATTTCGGCAAATTGCTAACAATGGTAACAGCAAAGATGATGCGGGACACAGCACCCTCCACAATAGCTATAGCCTGTCGCCCGGTGAGCTAAGCAGAGAAAGTGTATTGTGTAGTACCTCTGATATTCTCCTGTTTCCCACAGGCTTGTAATGAACTTGGTCAGATCTGGATGGAGTCTGGTGTCAGTGAGAACGCCGTATCGGGACACATCCAGCTCATCATTCCAGGAGAGACCGCCTGCTTCGCGGTACATTCAAACCTTACTGCACTGGTCTTTACACTGAATGATTATCAATACTAAATCC
>JAPTGZ010000014.1:20913794-20925841 GCA_029814645.1 Fowleria isostigma | reverse complement strand
TGTGAGGAAGGGGGGCCAGGTACCAGGGCAGTGCGCTCCATGCAGTCTGTCTGTCCGTTACTTTACTTTAAAATATATACAAATAAATGTAGGATTACTACTTTGGTGTGAGTCACAATATGGAAGGAACTATCATCGTTGGCGGAGGTCTATGCTCTCCAAGTGCTTTTCTATTTTGTTATGGGACTTTTAATTAAGGGGAAGCTAACTCTGCACTCAGACATAGTAGGTATGATAATTCAGTTAAATACTAGAGAAAACCCACTATGAAAAAGACGAGGAAGTCTGCTCACAGCAACAATAGAAACGTGACAGATCTTGTTCCACATGATTATACACTAATGACAACATTCTGCATATTGTATTCCATTTCTACAGTTAGATCCTGAATTTTACTCACTTCGGAACTTAAAAGAAATAAATATATATTTAAAAAAAAACAAAAAAAAAACGTTAGTGAAAATTTAACATAAAATGCAGCTTGAAATGCACATTTAGTGTGTGTGTGTGTGTGTGTGTGTGTGTGTGTGTGTGTGTGTATACAGGCTGTTAAAAGTGTTTTTCAACCATTGGGGCTGAAATTTCTAGTGATTGATAAAAAAAATGCTAATAATTATTTTTAATGCATCAGTATATATTTTATTATTAAAACACCACACACTTTTCCTAATAAAAATCAACTTAAAATAAAATACAGAATATAATATCTGAGCGGGCATATCTTGATTATCTTTCAAATGTTCATTGTGGTCGGTTTAAGATGCTGCAGCTCTTTCATAGTTCATACTTTGAGTTATTGTTTGTTTGGTATTAATGTTCATCCTTGTAAATACATGTTCCTCTAACTGTACATATCTTGACCAAGGAAAATAAAATACTCACCCTGTGCAGTAATCTACACCTGGCTTTTTTGCCTCCATCCATAATAATACACATTATAGAGACTAAATGTCATCTAAAATTAATATTTATTTGTAACATAATATAGCAAACTATTATATGATCAAAAGCGAATTTTAGTTTTAAAAAAATGTCTCCGTTTTGAATGTCTGGGGTCGGCAGAAATTTGTGATGTTAAAATGGGTTAACGAGCCAAAAAAGGTTGGGAACCACTGCTGTAAAGTGTGTGTGAGACTCACTCCAGGTTGTTTTGGAGGTAGTACAAAACACCCAGTTCATTAAGTGTTTTGGCACAGTCAGCTGAGTCTTTCCCCAGGGTCAGCTCTTCCAGCTGTAGGGCTCGGCGTCGCAGCAGAGTGAAACCGTACTGCAAGGTGGAGCAGACAAAAGGCTCATAAAACACGTCTGATAAGCCAAATATGATGAAGTCCATGGGAATTCGGCAAACATGCTCACCATATGACCTTTCTGGCGAGCAGTCTTCTGACGTATCTTCACAGACCTTTTCCTGAGTTTCTCTGCTTGTTCATACCTGACAGTAAAAGGTCCAGGTGTAAGCCGTGAAACATGCATTTTAAATTGAGTCCTGCATTGACAGCGTGTCAGTGAGTGTTACCAGTCAACTTTTACACACTCAAACAATTATAACCACAAGTGAGACACATTTTTACGTGGCTGTAATGACTGATAAACCTAAAACATGCATATAAAATAACAATTTCAACACGAGCTGGATCCCACTCACTTGTTTTGTTTCTGGTAGAGCATGGCAAGTGACTCCAGCTCTCGTGCTACACTGGCATGCTCAGCACCGTAGGCGTTCTCACTTATCTCCAGGGCCTGCTTGTACAGCTGTTCAGCGTTTCCATACTTCTTCCACTGAACATAAACCCCAGCCAACTGGTGCAGAGATCGAGCTACGCTGGGGTGATCTGGGTCCAGGGCCGTCTCCCTGATTTCAAGGGATCGTTGCAAAGGAGCTACAGCCTGGACCGACAGAAACCCAGATAGAAATAATTGCTATTATTGTGACTGTGAGCAAATGAGCAAACAACAATCGCCCATAACAGACAAGGCAGCATTGAATAGAATACAATACAATATCAATGAAAATGCAGGTGGTCTCTGCCAATGACAGCACACCATACAATGAATAGTCTATACAACACAATAAAATACATAGTCGTGAAAAAAATTATTAGACCATCAAAAGTCATCAAAAACAATGGTTATGCAATCAAGCACTAACTCCTGTGTGCTCCTCCTCCTCATGTGACTAAAACAGACAGAAAAAAAAACATGGAATGACTAAAAGCACTGTTTTTGTCAGTACAATGCCATAGGTATTGATGTGAGAACTGATGTGATTTTGGTTATTATCAAGAAAACCATGGAAAATGGATGGATATCAGCTCTTAAATTAAACCCTTATGAGCTATTGTTGTTATCATTACATGTGTCCAGACAAATGTACCTTTAGTCGCAGGTATTAAAATGACCAAGAAATTGAAGAAAACATAGGGTGGTCTAATCAGTTTTCCCATAACTGTATATGACATATAAAGTATTCCAATGACTAAAAGACAAAAACGGCTTATTATTATGGCCATGGTGGGTAAAATATTTTTACAGAATTAATTTAAAAAAATAATAATCTTTCTCTGTAATTACAATCATGAATTTGCTTTTGTATTATTGTTGTTGCATATGTTTTTCATGAAAATATATGACTTAAGACCCTCACAAAATATTCAAGCTCTTTCTCTAAAATGTATTTGCTTTTCTTGTAAATTCACTACTTCAATCTCAAAGAATAACCATGTTTTCTTACATAAATTTACAACTTTCATCTTGGAAGCCATATTCTCTCTAGACTTTGTGTTATTTGTTTTTTTACTTGTGGCCCTAATGTGCTATTGTAGTTCAAAATATTACTGCCATAAAACGTACCTGGCTAGGGAGACCCAGGTCTTTGAGGAAGCGACCCAGTGTCTCATACAGGTTTGCCAGCTTGGTCATGCTGTCTTCACTCTCGCAGCTCTTCTCATAGTGTTTGAGAGAGTCGAAATACTCAGTGGCCATGGAGCTTTTGTCTTTGCCCACGTACTGCCAATAGGCCAACAGCTCCGAGAAATGACCTCTAGAAAAACACAGTAAATGCATATTATATTGCACATGAGAAATAAGTCTATTATCTTAGTGCATGGGCATCAAACATAGAGCCCAAGGGCCAAAACCAGCCAGTCAAAGGATCAAATAGCCCCTGGGATGAATTTGTCAAATGCATAAATTACGCTAAAGATATTAACAATCAAGGATGTCAGAATCATTTTACTTCAGAGGCCACATACAGCCCCATTTGATCTCAAGTGGGTTGGACCAGTCAAGTACTATCATAATGACCTATAAATAATGTTTTCTCTTTGTTTTAGAGTACAAAAGAAAAATGACATGAAAAGGTTTACATTTACAAACTATCTTTTCTCAAAACTGTGAATATCTTAAACAAATATGAACAACATAAAATGTTTTAAGAGAAATAAGTGCAATTTCAACAATATTATACGTACCTGTCACAATGTTTTGTGTCTTTGTGTCTGTAGATACACTGTGATTACATTATATGTGTAATGTGTCAATCATAAGCTGAGGCGTATATTGCTGTTGATTTTTTTCCAGGTTTTCATGTTATTCACATTTTGAAAAGATAATTCATAAATGTAAAAAAAAAAATCATAATGTAATCTTACATTTTCACTGGTATATTCTAAAGATCTGGCCCAGTTGAGATCACATTGGGTTGTATGTGGCCCCTGAATTAAAATCTAAAATCTTTCTTAAGAGTATCTGCAAGACAAACCTGATCAAATGAGGGTCTTGATACATCATCCAACCTTGCATGCATATTTTTACTCAACAATAACAGGCACCTTTTGTAAAGGTTTTGGGAGACAAAGAGGTTCAATAGACTAAGCTGCAGTTTAGTCCTGTCCTCTTGCTGCTGGAGTAACCACGGCAACTCATCTGCCACACGCCAAGTGACACGGTCCTGGCTACAAAGGAACACAGGCAGAATGGCATGAGTTGTGAGTTGTAGTGACGGATGAATGTGAGGAGTATTGAGGAGAAAATGGCCACACTGAAGCAAGCACCTGAGCTGCTGGCTGAAGTAATGGATCAGTTTCTCTCTGTAAGTTGTAGAACTGCTTCCTCCGCTCAGAAATTCTGACCTCACAGCTTCCCAGGCCTGTACGAAAGACAAATGGACAGTTTTGGGTTTTTTAAAATCTATAATTCTTTAATGTATTTTGTTAAAGGTGTTTTTGTGCTCTACAGCTCTGTTGTCCAGAGAGGTCACTTACTTGCAGGTGTTGGAACCTGATGAGCCCACAACGGAGAGTCACAATGCAGAGTCTGTTCAGGCGGTAAAGCAGAGAGGACAGGACAGGTAGTTCCAGCTCTGGGAAAAGGTCTAGTACCTCGGATTCACTGACGCCATTGTGACTGGCACACACAAGACACAGGATCTACAAAGGATAAGCAAAAAATAAAAACTATAGTGAGTGGAAGTGTAGTGTACAGCCCGAGTAGAAAAAAAAAACATAACACCAAGAAAAATCAGATATAGTGGAAAATTTTAAAACATTCAAAAAATTCTGTTGTTTGATTGAAGTAATTTTGGCGAAGCAAAAGTCACCTCTCTCGTTATGTGGCGCTCTCTGTCTGTGTTGAGTGAGTTCAGAGTCATCTTGAGTGCGAGACGATACAGAGACATTGTGTCCTGACATTGGAGACACTGGTCCAGACTCTTCTCCAGTGAACAGCATGATCTACTGCTGCAGATCACATGGTTACATATAAAAAAGTGAGAAAACTTATGTTATAGGAAAGACTACACTGTTTATATCTAAATTTACCTGAATCACACTGAAAAGAGCCACAGAAAATCTCTGTTATATATACTTCATTGTATTAAAAAAGCATGTCCTGGATCTTTTCCTTCCAAATGTAAAAAACTCACAGAAGAATTCTTGAGCTTAGTTGATCACTGATGTAATCTGACAAGTTGAATCTGTGGTCTCAGTAAGAGCAATAAATTAATTAATGATAGTGAAATCCTGTAGACCAACCTGGTAATCATCCTTGCCAGCAAAGTGACATATAATGCATTACAGGTAGATGCAGAGCGACAGTGTCTTTCAAGTTTTTTCTCCTGAAACAAAAAAACATTAAAGTGAGGCAAGCTGATAAATCACACATGGTAAAGCTGGGGTTTTTTTTCCATTTAGTGTTGTTTGTGTTGTGTTGTAAAAAAATTACTAAGTTTGATGTCATTTAAAATGTTTTTGCACACTTAAAGAAACAGAGCTCTTTGGAGTTTTAAGATAAGTGTGATAGTAACTGACCTGCTCTTTGGTAAGTTTGAGATCCATGCTCTGGCACTCTGCACTGACAACACTTCTCATCTCTCTGGGACTCAGTGGGTCCAAATGGAGTGTGGGCCACAACCTGAACAGACAAAATCACTGCCTTACAACTAGAAATACTCCACATGTTTAGTAAATGGTATACATGTAATAATTCTACTTTCAAAAACTCAAATGTAACTGAGAAGTATCATGAGAGTGTTTACAATAAAAGAGTTCAACATTGTGTCAAATATGTCATTGTATTTTATGTGTATTTTGTGTGACCACTAGGGTGAGTAGTGAGTCACTCTACAATGTTGAAAATGAGAACAATTAAGAAACAACTTTTATTGACAAGGACATGGACAAAATGATAAAACATAGAAGCGTTGCTGTTGTTTTCACCTCTGGACACGGCTCTAAAATAAAAAAAATGAAAACCTGTGCTGAGATCACAATGTTTTGTCTGCACTGATATGTTTGTTTATAAATCTTATGAGTGTATAAAATCAATAAGTTCACCACTTGTTGGTGTACGGTTCAGAATAAAATATGACAGTTCTGCCCATGTTTGGACAATTAAAAGAAAGATCTTTACTGCAGCTTTTGATAACACAAACCATACAGAAAACAGGTGATTTGTGATTTTATTGTGGTTATTTTCTCAAAAATTTAACAGAGTTATAATGTAAACTATTGCTTGATGCAACATATGGAAATTATAATAGTAATATTTTGATCTACTATCTGAACGTCTGTTTAAGGTGAAAACTTGATGATGTAAGAATACAGAGGTGTGTAAAAAAAAGGCTTCACACCTCACATAGTGTTGGATTTAAATGGCTGGAGGGGGTGTTCTGGTACTGTTGATAGTTTGGAACATCAATATTACATATGATATGACCCCTAAAATATGTAAAACAGTAGAATGTAAACATACATGTGTCAGTTAAAAAGGATTTAGAAATGCACACAATGATTCACCTCCAAGCTTGAGGACATGTCTCCACGTTGACGGACACCACCACTCTGACATTGACAGGTAGAGGGTCAATCAGCCACTTCATGTGTCTTTCTGCTTGCTGGAAAAATGGACACTATCTTTAAAAACATTTCAGGAAAGAGTAAAAACTGCAAAAAAATAAGTATTGAGAGAGGTCACTAAAACAGTGTTCCATGCAGGATGTTTAGCTTGGATAAATGATGATGAGGTCTATACCTGAATTTGATCAATGGAATCAATGATAATGATTATGTTTCCTTGATGCCGTGCTGAGAGTCTTTCCAGCCAGCGAGGAAACTCCTCAAGTATCTTACTGGGCTCCATGGATAAGCCAGAGATGGACCAGAAGTGCTGCAGCAACTGTGTATTTTGGAGACACCCGTCAAGTGTTAAGACAAACAGACATCCCCTACTGAAAAAATTAAGCAGATGGAAAAGAGCTCTTACTTTGACTGTGAGGCGTTTGATGATCAGAACCGGCTCTGAACTTGTGGAGAGAGGTCGACCGACAAAATGATAAAGGAACAAGGTGTTGGGCGACTGTTTCTGCTGCAGCTCTATCCTGAAAAAGAAGAGAGAACAACTGTATGAAAAGAAAAAGCGGAACAATTCCACTGAAAGCACCAGCATTAGAACAAGTCATCATCAGTTAATTGATCAACAAGAATAACCAGAGGCAGGTTAACTGGATCAGTCGGTTCTCACCATTTAGAGAGCAGGAGGGATTTTCCTGAGCCTGGACCACCCGATACCAAAAGAGGAGGGGTAGGTGGGGGAGCAGCTATCATGTCATTCAGACGATCTATATACTAAAAAGAACATAGATACAACACACCAGTCAAAGAAATAAATGTATTTAATTCTAAACATCTCATGTCAACTGGATTACTGCATTTATTATATTATGGGTTGGACCAGTCTTGTATCCACCGGCTGCAGATCCAGGTCCAAACTGCAGTGGCCTGTCTTCTGACTGGAACCAGAAGACTGGACCACATCTCCCTTTTTAGTGGCTTCTTTTTAGCAGTTAAAGATTTACTGTATGTGCCTGAATGGTGTGGCACCCCCAGACCTTTTAGAGCTTTTAACTGTGTGCATTCTGGCCAAAGAAACACAATCCACCTGATTTTAGATGTGTCAAAAAACAGTTTGAAGACGAAAGACCACAGAGTGTTTTATGTGGCACGTCCAACAAATCACATGTGCACAGTCCACTGAGTAATTTTGTTGCACTACCTGTATTCTATTCTATTCTATTCTATTCTATTCTATTCTATTCTATTCTATTCTATTCTATTCTATTCTATTCTATTCTATCCTACTATTTGCACTGGCTTTTAATATAAGTGTGTGCCTTTTATTCATTTTATCTTATCGTTATTTTATCTATTTTATTTTATCATATTACTGTGTATCTGTTTTTATCACTTTTAGTATAACTTATATATCTATACAGTTCTACTAGTTTTATAATATCTTGTATTTTTACCTATAACTTTGTGTAGCATTTTGGGTACTTTGCATTGTTTTAAATGTGCTATATAAATAAACAGCTACGTTCAGACTGCAGGCAAGTACTGCCCAAATCTGATTCTTTTTTGTCCATATGTGACCCATATCCGATCCGTTAAAGACAGTTTGAACAGCACACATCCATTTTTTTTTTAAAAATCTGACCCAGGTCACTGTCATATGTGGTCCTAAATCTGATACGTATCTAATATTTTGCAATGCAACATCAGTCTGAATACTCGTGGTCAAGTATTACATCATGCCCTTTGTTGCACAAGTGGGTCACTCCAGGGTTGCATTCAGTTCATACTCAAAACTGGTAGAAGTCGCATTTAATGTGTAATATGGACGAGCACAAAAAAAAAAAATCATATTTCCCCCCAAAAAATACAAATTGTGCATTAAGATTAGCTGTCTGAACTGGTGCATGAGCGTGTGTGAATGGGTGAATGTGAGGCTTTGTAAAGCGCTTTGGGCACCATGAAAGTGTGGAAAAGCACTATATTAGTCCCAACAGTTTCCCATTTAACGTGACCTTGATTTTAAAGAAGACAGAATTGATCTGCCTTACCTTCTGGAAGCCTAACTGGGAGGTAGTGCTGCTACAGGCCTGCTGATACGACTCAATCTGTTCTTGCTCATCGTGGAGATCCCATAGCACGTCTCCCGAATCTTCCTCACGGCCGTCTTCTATCCCAGAGTCCTTAGAGTCAACATCTGCCATCTCAAGGCCCAGCAGCTCCTAGAGGCAGATGTGGAAATCAAAGGTAAAAACAGTTTTGACAGGAAATTGGGTCATAAATAACTGTTGTTTGTTGTTTGCCAGTAGAAAGCTTGTACCTGTTTGATGACTTTTTCCAGTTGAGCATAAATCAGATCAGCCCCATCTTCTGCAGAACCACTATGATCCACAACCTGGGTTAATGTTCAAAATGTGTCAGTAGTTGTGGGTGACAAAATGTGTATTTCAGATGGCACCACTTCTGTATTTTGTCCACAATTAGGGATGTGGCTTTTCTTTGTAACAACTATGTGACATTCTAGGTAATAGTGTGAGCAGTATTTCAAAAGCTATTTCTATAACTAGCTTGTCTTTCAAACCTTGTCTTTTCAAGTTTTGTAGAAGTCCTTCTCCCTATTTCCTGTTTTGTCGTGTTAATTTCACTTATACACTAACCTTCACTTTTCCAGCCTTGTCTGCAGCATTGACCCTTTCCAGGAGTTGCCTGGTGGGTCCAGTCAGATTGTGATCTTCTTCAGCCCTGAGGTAGAGCACCAGTGGATGGCCGTCTGGATTCTTCACAAACGCTTCCTCACAATCCTCCACCACAGAGCTACACACACAAAATATAACAGAAGAAATACATCCATCTCTGTGTTGAATACACAATTTAATAGTAATCCACCAGAATATTAACGTGTGAGTGAATGAATAATGGATCCACTGTACGCGCTTTGAGTATGCATTTAAAGAAAAGATCTATATAAATCTAATCCATTTTTTTTTTTTTTTTTTTTTTTGTTATCCACTGAAATATCCAGAGTTTAATTAATTTAATACAATACAAGTAGGCCTTTGGACCAACCTTGTTACACTGGATTTGAGAAGAAGCACACACACAGAACTCCTTTCAAGCTCCTGCTTGCGCTCTGCTATGTACGAGGCAGCAATCTCCTCTGGGAAGCAGACATTCAGGTAGAAATGACCTAGACCCTCACACATCTTCCGCAGAACAGGTGAGTGTTTCTGTAAAAATAAAAACTCAGTTACCATGTATGGGTCACAGCATTTAGATCAAACTAATTTCTGTTGCATTTAAATCATCCTTGTACTGTGAGTTAAGATATGTCATTAAATTTGTATTTTGGTGGAATCAAACAGCTTATCTAACCAACCTTAATAAAAATGTCCAGCTCTGCTTTGGTTTCCTGTGTAAATATTAAGTAGCAGCGCACTGTGTTACTCCATAAGGCCTGAGGCACATGAGGAGACACCTGAAGCAGACTGGCCACTGCAGCATCCCAGTCATCTGATAGAGACAGACACAAGGGTGCAAAGTAAACATCATGTGTAAACTCTGTCTGTAAAACCACTGACAAAATCTATACAAATTACACAAGAGGCCATTAAGCAAACATATTTCCCTGTAACATATTTAATGATGCTTAATTATTTTCTTCAAGCTTTTGCGTACCTCTGCTGACATTTGCAAAAGGTCCCTCCACATCGATTAAACTGTGGGCAAACTCGGGTCCTCTGAAGGTCTGTTGCAGCTGCATCATACTACCCATAGAGGGCTCACTTCCCAGTACACCACCAGTCCAATACTCACACTGGGTCCCTGCAGCTGGAGACATACAGCAAAAAAACACAGCAGTCTGAGAGAAGAGAAGCTTGCTCTCATATAACATAAATAAGATGAGGTTGGACTGATGTAGGAGCCAATAATTAAAGCAAAACAACAACAACAACAAAACCTGGTACACATATATCCAATGTAAAGAACTGTGTGCATCTGTGGTTTTACCGGTGACAGTAGTTTGGTTGTCATCTGAGTCAGAGTCATTTGGATCATACACCTGGATGCCTTGAGCCTGTAACTGTTGCAGTTTGGCCTCCAAGTCCCTTTTCGCTCGCAGAAGATCCTGAATCTCCTTCTCTTTAGTCTCCCGGAAAATCTAAAACAATCATTCAAATTTTAGGATTCAGTCAAATACAGGCTCCCATGAGGTGATAAAATATAGCATGTTGTTCTTTTTTTACCTTAAACTGTCGCTTTACTTTGTCTCTGTCATGCTCAAAGGTGGCAGCCCTCTCCATAGCTTGGTACTTTGCTTCAAGAGCACTCTCTTTCTCTCGAAGGATCTTCTGGTAAGTCTTCTGCAGCGCCTGGTGTTTCATTTAGATTTGCAGCCAACCATGATCAGTGTCAATGTCAGTTTTCAGAATTCTGATATACTGTACTGTATCATCATATACAACTCTGGAAAAAAATAGAGGCCTTTGGTGTTACTGTTGTGAGAAAATTATCAAATGGTCAAAATGATGAGGAAAAAAAGTATTTTCAGACACCATGAGACACAAAGAAGTTGATCAACAATACTAATGTTCTGAATTTGAAAGCATAAATACAGCATTTGGTGGAATAGTCCTGTTTTCATGCACTTCGTCGTTACTGTGCTGTATTTTATGCCATGTCTATGTAAAAATGGAAGCAGCAATGTCAGATGACCCCAAACTTATGGGAGAATATAATCAAATTTTTTAAAAAGTACTTAGTTCAAAATTTGTGTGAGAGCCAGCACTTTTTTATACTGGGAATCAGTTGTGGGGGGTGAGACGACTGACAGCTCAGCAAATCCAATGGAGTAGACTGGCCCTTCTTACAAGGTGCAGAATTGTACTCAGACACTGGAAAACTACAGATACTGCACCTTTTTAAAGTAAATTATTGAAATAGCCAGCTATGAACAACTGAGTTTTAAAATAATAACAGACAGGAGAAATTTTTTAAAAATTCGGGACCCCTTTTTAGATGAAATGCAGAATGGATAATGGAGCATATTTGATTGCAGTCTTGATTTAAGGAATTTGTATTCACTACAATGTGTCATGGTAAATATCGGAGTGTGTTATGGTCGTGGCCTTGGCCTTATATCACCTGGAAAGCTGTATAATGTAAGCATATCATGTAAAACAAAACTGACAGTATTTTATTTTTTTTTTTAATTTTTTGTTATTTTTTGTTTGTTGTTTTTACATTTGATTTTGATATTTTTGTTTTTTCTTTTGATCCCACCAATAAAAAGTTAATTGAAAAAAAAAAATGTAAGCAGCTGTTTGAAGGCTTATCCTCTTGATCAGGGGTCTCAAACATACGGCCCAGGGACCAAATGTGGCCCGCCAAAGGGTCCAGGAGGAATTTATAAAATCCAAAAATTACACAGTTCAGGTTCCATGTACAGACCAATTCAATCTCCAATGGGTCAAATCAGTAAAATATAATCATAATAACCTAGAAACACTCACAACTCCCAGATTTTCTTGTGTAAATATAAACATTTTGATGTCATTTGACTGTATTTACACCAAAACAAACTATCATTTCACAACAAACCACCAATAACATAAATATTAACATTTTAAAATATCTGAAGTGCAAGTTTACCAATATTCTGCCTGTTATTAAATGTTTTGTATATTTGTAGATCCACTGTGATCT
>JAPTGZ010000014.1:20898729-20913694 GCA_029814645.1 Fowleria isostigma | reverse complement strand
TTTTTTTGGTGCGGCCCGCTTCAGGTCAAATTTGGCTGAATGTGGCCCCTGAACTAAATGAGTTTGAGACCCCTGCTCTTGATGGTCTTCCAGAAGTTCTAAATGGTACTCAGGTCTGAAAAGTTTGAGTTATTTCTTATTTGTTTCCCCAGAGCTATACATGATAGTACATCCACAATAGTTGTTGAATCTTTTTGCTTGTTACCTGGAGCTCGGCCCTCAGCCTCTTGTTCTCCTCATCCAGCTTGGCCTCCTTCTTTTGCATGGATGAGATCTCGTTATTCTTGCTGACACGGAATATTTCGTATTCTTTGCGCAGTCTTTCGTACTCGGCAGCGTACTCGAGGTCCACAGAGCCTGTTGATTTGAAACTGGCCCCTATCACCCGAGGCCCTCGACGGAAAGAACTACGGAGGAGTCGGGCTTTGGGCTTGACCTCCACCGGGATCTCACAGGCTTCCCCCCCTTCCCCTCCGTACCCATCCTCTATCACCTCCCCTGGACTCACCAGAGAAGAAGCGGTGCCCATGGCGGTAATCTACACAGGACTCAGCGGTTTCTGGTTCCCATAACTGCCCCTGGCTGCGATGGCACACAGGACAGGGATAAAGTGGCAACTACAGGAGAGTTTCCATCTAATCTAGTCGAACCAAGATCTGGAGGATCACACACTGGTCCTTTATGTAACTGTCATCTCTACGCTAGTAATCTGCAGAATAAAACTCAGAGCTACTTTTAGTTGTTTAAAGGAGCTGCTCACTCATTCCGTTGGAATAGCACTCCACACACGCATCTACTGACACGGTTAATACTTTTACGGAGCAGTTCCAGGTGTAAGCAGATGAACTGTCGCCTTCACGGATAATAACAAAGCTAATTTTAAACATTAAAACAGCTGCTTAGTTAGCTAACATCAACGTACCGTTAAGTCGTCATCCAACACATTTAACGCGACATTTACTGATTGAAATACTGAATAAAAAGCACAACGATGACTTCTGTGTTGGTTTGAAGTCTGGTAAAGTGTAAATTAAAAGTAGTGAAAAAACTAAAGGGAGGCTACAATAAGCAAACAGTTACTCCAGCGGTCCACTCCTCGCCCTCTCCCTTCACAGCTTCTTCCTGGCTGCCTTGGTAACAAGTCCATGGTATGGGTGCCCGCACAGGTCAAACTTGGTAAAGGTTTTTTTTTTTTTTTTTTTTGCCTTTTTAATCAATTTTTAGAGAAATATCTTAAGTGGATCAGCATAATAGTTAGCAACTGATTTGTAATTATTACAGTCGAATCGTTTAATAATCGATCGTCCCTAGATATAATATTATCTATCATGAATTTTATATATATTACATATTTTTCTTTACGGTGTTTAAATGCAACGCCCTTTCACATTCACATGGTGAAATATAGGCTACTTTTACGATTAAATGATGCATATTTTTGCCTCTGAAAAAATACAATCAATCTGACCTCTCGGTTGCTGGTATGAAGTATGAAGTAAGAGTGAATTTTTTTCTTTTTTTTGTAGGTGCGAAATAAACTACTAAAATTAACCTTGTGTTTCCTGCATGTCTAATGCTGACTGCTGCATGCTTCCTTTTGCATATACAGTACTACTGTTTAACAAGCCTGCGGTGTTAAATTTATCTGTTTCCTGATACCTTTTCAGTTTGTTTTGTAATTAAACATTTCCAATTTTCTGTTTTGTGCTGCATATGTGTGTTCATTTCTGGTTGAAGATGTTAATATGAATATCCTTAGTTTTTTAAAAATGATTTTATTTATTTATATATTTGACAGAGACAATGCAGTCAAACATAGTTACAAGCTTGTAGCTGATGTGATGTGTATAGAGCTTATAGCTAGAACTAATTTTCAACCCTGGTTGGGCTTTTCTACAGCCCCACAGTACATATAATAATTACATTACAATATACAGTACAAAAAAAGAGAAAACAAATACAGTCTTCAATACAAAAACACAATTAAATTGTCCATAATTACTGCAGTGCATTTACATAGAATAAAATATTCATTCACTCACTTACCTACACATAACACACATTTATAATATTCCTTCACTCACTCACCTACATATAATACACACTATTTACAAATGGGTACAGTTTTTGTTTTTTGTTTTTGTAGCCAAGATTTAGTATTCATCTACATGGCGGTTGTTGGTTGTTGGTTGTTCCTGTTTTCCCTATTTTTACAGAACAGCTGATGCAGTTTGTCCCTGTATCCACGGTTCAAGAAGAAATACATCACAGGATCCAGAATCCCACTCACACAGGTCAGCGCAGATGTGATCCGATTCACTCTTCCCAGGGTTTCATCAGTAGCTGTGTTGTCATGTCTATGTATAATGTAAATGACACGATTCACGTGGTAAGGAACAAATGCAATCAGGAAATTCATCACAATGAGGATGATCATTTTTATAGCTTTATCTTTCACTGGTCTGTTTCCTTGTTGCTTCATTGCCCTTAATTTCCAAAGTATCAGTATGTATGAGACCACTATTGTGGTGAGGGGAATAACAAATGCCACAAGAGTTGAAGCCAGTGCTGTAGAGGATGTGTCTTCCAAGTACAGTTTGTTGCAGATGCCAGTTGTGTTGTCGATGGCTTCCTTTTTTACAAGTATTGGACTCATAGACACAATAATTGTAACCCATAATATACCAACAATCACTTTGGCATATAGAGGCTTCCTGATGGATTGTGATTTGATGGGTAGAACCACTGCCAGAAATCTGTCCAGGCTGATGAAACTCATTAGGTACATGCTGCAGTACATGTTGAGGTAAAAGAGGAAGCCTGCTACTTTACAGAGGATTTGTCCAAAAGGCCAGTGGTTGTCAGAGAGGTGGTAAACTATGCGCATGATTAAAATGAGGATATAGGAAATATCTGCTACTGACAGGTGACGCAGAAAGACCTTAGATGGGGAGGTGCTGCTCTGGTGGAAGAAGGCCCAGAGTGCCAATGCATTTCCAGGCACAGCAAAAATAAAAATCAGGATGTAGAATGTGGCAAAGAAAATGTTCTCTTGGTGGATGAAGCCCTCCTCAGAGATGTTCATACTTCCTGTGTGATCAACCTGGTGTACCACAGACAAAAATACCCAGTCATATGTAAATGTGATTACTTGGAAACAGGAACTGTCTTTGCATGACTTCAGCATGACTGGTGTTGCAGAGGACCTACTGAGAATATCAACCCTATCAATAGGTGGTTGATATCAAATTCACTGATTTCTGATATATTCAGAAAAAGAATAGATAGGGGTATCTTTTAGGTTCCAAGAGATAAAGTTGCTTTTCATTATTTTATTTATTAATAGTATTTATTAGATATATTTACATTTCTTTTTTTTAAATTAAAAAACCCTAATTTTGGTGTCTATAATCTGTTGTTAAATTGGTATTAATTTCTCTTGAGTTGGTACATTTATATCCTGTACATTGTGTTAAAGTTAGTTTTGGTGTACTATTGCATGTTTACAGCGAATTTTTTTGACTAAATTGGAACCATACAAGTTTAAATTTTGAAACTGGGGGTTGGAGTAAATAATTTTAATAATGAATTGCCATATATAGTCATATATTATGTACAGTGAGTACACGTAATCTTTACAACCAATGTCTATATATTTGTCTATGCATATTGTTTATGTAAAATTCTCTATGTATAGAGTTTTTACAATAAAATGTATATAAGTATTGTAGATGGAGTGCACAAGGTCTAAATAAACAATAAAATGATTGACAATGAATGTAACCTGATCATAATGTATATACTAGTGCTGTCAAATGATTAAACTTTTTAATTAATCAGTGTTGCTATGGATTAATTTTGATTAGTCAAAATTAAATATAATTCATTTTTAATCTAAAAAACAAAATGAGTGAATTTAAATCAAGTGAGGTTTTTTCTTAACAAAAGGATTACAATAATATTTGTAATTTAGTGACAATAAGTGAAGGATAACCTCAGTTTACAAAAAAAAAAAAAAAAAAAAAAAATCCACTCAGAATTCTGTGGTAGGCACTACATGGCAAACTACTAGATCTTTGCAGTCTCCAATGACACAAACATACTCTAATATTACACAAGTATATTAATAATTGTATATTAGGGTCTTTCACCCTCATATATAGCCATGTATAATGTGTTATTGATAACCATATTTTTCTTACCTTTACTCCTGAAGGTAGAGAAGGCTGAATTTTACACTGTATAACTATCAGAGCAAAACAAAGTGAAGTGGAAGTGAGAACCTAATAGAAATAAATGTAGGCGGAGCAGAGTGTCATTCGCTAGTGGATCAGCAACTGTTGTGTAGTTCAGTCTCTTATACACAAACACACATACACCACATGACACACATTTAGAAAAACCACACCGACACATGATTCATCTTAAATTTCATCACTTTACACATCACAAAGTCACACTGAAACTGTCAAAATGAAAATGAAAACACTGAAGCTCATTGCATTACAAGCATGCACATGTTTATTTTTGCTAATCCAACACATTTTTGTCTTTTACCACATTTCTCCTGTATAGTATGATTTAAAGCTTTACAAAAATGAGAGAAGACCAAATATTTACAAAAATCTATCTGTGCAAACATAATTATTCTTTTACACCACTCTCCTAAAGTATTTGAAAGGCATGCATACAAATAAACTTTGGTATGTTAACAAAACTACTTATTTTCTTAGTAGAAGCATCTATGTACACATGGCAGAACTGATTCACCACTTTGCTTTTAGTACAGTTTACATTTAGACAACAATACATGTTAACTTAACAAACCAGGACCAGCAGTATAAACACTGAGGTCGTCACTTCAGCCGTTACACCAAGAGAGTGCTTGTAAATTCCCCTAAATCTCATGACTGGGATAGGCCTGAAGTGTGTAATTGTACAGTTTTGGCAAATAGGCACACAAAAATCAAAACCTGTATTACTCTTAATACCAGTTTTACATATCTGTCAAAGAAATTGGCAGTTCATATGGGTGACAATGAGAAAATACTATACAAATAATGAGTTTAGCTTTAAAATGTCTGTATACATTATGTATACATTCATAAAAAGGCATTTACAAGGGTTGTGTTGAATGTCTGGCAACATAAGAAATATAGAAGATTAAATATACTATGGTTATTCAACCTCTGGTTTGAAAAATAAAACACAATTTTTACATGGTCTTTGTGATTGTACATCAACTCTATATTCCCTATTCATAACTACATCAAGAAAAATATAATTTTTAACACCGTAAGAGTCTTCCACTTTAACTACAAAGTGGTAAAACTAAAATGCTTAGTTCTATTATAAAATATTTTATCAGAACATCTGGTATGCCTTCAAGAGGGATTAAAGAAAACATCAAACAAAGATGGAAAATGCAACTTAAATGAAATACAAGCGTCGGTGTGAGAGTGCCAGTGTCAAAATGTAGGGAGTGCATCACTTAACACTTTTACAAAATCAAAAAATAACACAAATCCAACTATAAAATGTTAAACATGACCCGGTCTACCTGCTACGTGGTAAAGCCAGAGAGGCGGTAATGGGGCTAGGTACTGTCCTTAGCTGCTGTGGCGGTTGGGATGCAGGATTTGCCGCTGCTGCCGTTGTGGGACCTGTAGCTGGTGAAGCTGGGGGTGTGTATGGTGCGGATGCTCTTTCCACCTGGGCCCAAAGGTGTGGGCGACAGAGGGGAGGGGGAGGAGGAGGAGGATGAGGAGGAGAATGAAGAGGAGGAGGAGGAGTGCACTCGACCATTCTGAGTCTGCGAGGAGAACGAGAGAGCTTTACCTGTGTGCTGTGAGGAAGTGGGGAGTTTGAGGGATCCGTTAGACAGGGAGGGGATGTGGGAGGAGGGTAGGGAACCGGAACGAGGAGCGTGAGAGGACAGGATGGAGGACTTTGTCACAGAGGAGGAGGAGGAAGAGGAGGAAGGATTAATGGGATTAGTAGCATCTGAGTTTGGTGCAGACTGGGAGCTGCCTTTAGTAGAGCTAGGATAAAAAGCAGGGATTTTAGAGATGGGTATAGTAGGGGAAGTAGTTTTATGATCCCCTCCCACTCTTTTAGCACTTCCGTTAGCCTGCAAACAGAGATGCCAAAACAGACACTGGTTGTCACAAAAGAATCTGGTCAAATATTACATATACAAGGCAAGACGATGTTAAAAAACTACAAGTTATAGACATAAAAACATACTATCTGCACATACATTATCACTAAGACAAAACTAAAAGACACTAAAAACAACATGTACAGAAGCTCTGGTTTTACTATGTTACAAGAAACTCGGAACTGAGAGACATGTTACTAAGAAACGGAACAGGTAAAGGTTAGACAGCATGATGGCAGACGCACAAATGCCTGTTAAAGGGGCTGTTAGACCGTGTGAGGGGCTTGGCTGTAAAATTCAGAAGGCAAAGTTGCATAAGAAGGCTGGAGAATGTTAGGGTTAAAAGTGTCAAGAGTGAGAGCGACAGGGGAAACGTGGGCCAGTAATCCATTGAAACGGATGATGCAAGATGGTGAGTTTTGGCAAGGGTTCTTTTTGGGGGGGGAGGGTGAAGAAAATATATCACCGTGAGGTTAAGAAGCTATGCAGTGGTGTTGGGTTTGAGCAGAGGTGCGTTGTGAGAAAGGAAGAGGAGGCGTAGGCATTAAAAAAAAAAAAAAAAAGTCAGTTAGGTTTGTTTTTTTTTAACATAGCCATAAGCATCCTGGGGTCTGGCAACACTGTTTAGGAACTCAGCTGTGATGGGAACTGGAGATGTGATGACAACTCAGATGGTGACAGGATAGGATTCCACTTTCCTTTGCCATTTTTCCAGTTTTTTTTTTTTTTTTTTTGTTAAGTCACCAACACAGTGAAAACCATGAGCAGTGTGAACATGCAGAAGCATACAGTACAGTGATGTTATGGGGTAACAGTCAAGAGTCAAACATGCCTTCTCGAGAGAAACAATAACAGATCCACAGTCGCCTCAGTGGCGAGTTTATTATTTTTTCAAACACATGATATCTCAAGCTTTGGTAGTCTTTGTCTCCCTTATGATACATGCCTCATGTTCTGATCCCTATATTTTCTTTTCTCCATTCTCTGGGTTAGGCCCTACAGTAAAACTACCTGTCGGAACTGCCTCTGAGCGTCCTGCAGTTTTTGTTGTTTTCCTGCTTTGTCTGTGGTACCCGGTGACTGCCTGGACTTCGCAGACAGAGGGACGGGCATCCGACTAGTAGGGGAAGCGACACTGGTGTTCTGCAAGGGGATCCAAACGAAAAACAAAAACAAGAAATAAAACAAAAGAAAGAAAAAACACACCATATAGGAAGTATGAAAAATCAAGGCACTAACAGGGAAAAAAAACCTGTTCATTCAACACCTCAATAATGTTCACCAGTGACAGATCATGCACCCAGTGGGACCATAAACCTCATAGTAAATATACAGTTGGACATGCAGTCAGGAATAAAGAAGACAACAAAGATTAATCATCATGAGATGTCTTTGATGAGGAGTTTGACATTTGCTGAAACTGGAGAGTTTTAGCAATGACTTGAAGGGAAAAAGATGGTAGCCAGGAACCCAATAAAATGCCACCCCCAATCATGTCATCATGATTTCATAGAGGGAGAAAGTTAAAGGGGACATCTCCAACATTTCCTAGCACCTGTGGAGTGGATTAATGATTCTGTAATTTTAGTGGTTAGGTTGAAGTGAAGGTAGATTTGAAAAAGAAGGACCCAAAGCCTCCCGGAGCAACAAGAGCTAGAGAGAGACCTGTTGTACGGTGCTGGGGGCACTGGGGGCAGTACTGGTAGTGGAGGAGGTGGTGGTGGTGGTGGGGATGACTACAGGGCGTGGAAGGAGCTGTGGTTTAGGCTTCTTCAGGGAACTTTTGCCGGGTACCTTAGTGCCAGACCCTCTGGAGGTAGGCAGAGAGGATGACCTCTTCAGCCCCACTCCTTCTGAGCCCCGCCCATCCCCTGCCTTTGTCTGCTCTGTGCTGATTGGCTCCTCAGGGGAGCGTGGTCCCATCTCACTGATAGTGGTTTCTAGCTGCTTGATGGTCTGTTCTAAGCTGTCCAGTGTCTTGTAGGTGTTCTTCCGGATCTCATCCGTCCTGAGGAGGGACTCAGAGCTCTGCCTCTTCATCTGGGCCGAACCTGTAGACTTGGACGCATCTGCAAAGGACTTTGAACGTGAAATCTCAAACCTCTTTGCTTCTTTGTGCTGTCTAATGGTGCCGTCAGACTCCTCCTCGTCTTCGTACACGACCACCTGTAAGGTCTTCTTGCCGGACTTGGTGCCGGTGCGGATGGCCTGGGTCAATGCAGCAAGCTGTTTCTTTGGAAACTTAAATTTGAACTTTTTCTTATCCTGCTTGCTGTCTCCATTTGACTCTAAATTTACTCCACTGTCTGTGAGCTCAGAGATTGAAGATGAGGATGAGGAGGATAAGCTTGCATGGTCAGCATTGCTTTGTGAAGACTTGGCCTTTTTCCCATCAACCCCTTCAGTCCCTTTCACCGGCTGCCCATTATTTCTCTCTGTGTCAGACTCCTCACTCTCCTCATCAATGCGCTCTTCTGCTAGCATCCTCTCTAACTCCTCCTCACATTCAAAGATGGTAGAAAGGCGTTTATACGCTGAGCGGATGTCCATGGGTTCATCAAAAATGATGATGACAGGCTTCTTGTTGAAGCCGTTATCCTGTGGTGCTGCAGAATCCACTGCTGAGCTTCCTTTGTTTGCAGCATTGCCTACAGTAACAGTTTGTACACTTCCCTTTTTAGCATTTACTAATTCCTGGTACTCGCCACAAGATAAGGCCTGAACCTTGGTGTTGGTGATCATAAAAGCTATGTTGTCAGGAGGAGGAGGTGCCTCTTCTCCAGGTAAGTCTGGACTGAGACTCGCCTCTTCATTTCCCTCCTCACAGTTAGCTTTCGGAGGCTCACTGTTAGCTTTTGGAGGCTCTCTGTTATCAATATGATCCTTTGCTGTGGGTGGGACAGAACTGGTAGATCCTTCTTTTTCACTACTCACTGTTGAAGTTGCCAAAGGCTCAGGTATTATATTTTTACTGGAAACATGCTCCGCTATAACTTTGCATTTCTTTTCACTGTTAATTTTGTTGCGGATTTTTCCTTTCTCCATTTCTGCGCTGGTCTTCAAGGATTCGGAGCGTTTGACCTGCTTCCTTGGCAGTTTGAATCCATTGAGTCCCACAGGTTTAGGCGATATTGGTGGAGGCGTTACAGGTGGGGGTGACTTGGGTGGCTGTTGCTGCCCTGAAGAATTGTCATTAACATTGACATTTGACACCTGTGATGGAGGCTGTGTGGACTCTTGATGTTCAGAGGATTCCTCTGTTCCTGGTGGGGGTGGGGTTTCTTTGGGAATCTGTCCAGTCACATAGTATATGACCTGTAAATAATAAAACCAGTTACAAGGTCTTCATATAACAAGTAAAAAAATATATACATATGTGTATATATATATATATGTATATATGTACATGATATACTGTATTTGCATGAAGCTAAAGTCATACACACCCCTTGGCTCTGTCGAACAGTAGTATTTCCATTTTCATCTGTGTCTGGTTCTTTATCCTCTCGACTGGGCTCTGAGCTCTGGTAGGACAGTGTGTGAGGGAATAATATTACTGTGCAACTGGCATGTCAGGTTGCTTTGGATTAAGTATGAATTCACATACAGGACCGCAATAGCATCTGACATACTAGCATCCTTTAGCAAACAGAATATGCTGCTTTGACTAACTTTAGTTCCGCATTATGTAACAATGCAGGGTATGATTATAAGTACAATTTCAAGGTTAGCTGAATGTCAATTTCCATGTCAGCCCATGCAACTGTGTAATCACAGACAGCATAAATTTGTGTGTATAGCAATAAATTGGATTCCTAGGCACTGAGCTGAGTTTAATGTATTTTTACTGTTGAGAAGATTTTTAAAAAATTAAAAAAAATAGGTCCAGATTGTATGTTTGAGGTGAAGAAAATATAAATTTCAAAATCAGTAATCTGTGCAGTAACCTTGAAAATCAAATGGACTACAATAAAATGTTTTTCCGGCAAATATCAATAAAACTGAGAGTAAAATTTTAACAAAACAGGTATATCCACATTAAAATATAAAGTGTTGTTATGTCCATGCACTTTGCACCTCTTTCAATTTTGGCCATAATCTCCAATAGTGGCTAATGTAATATATTTTATCTTTTACTACTCAGAACATATCATGCCTTATCATTATATTACACATCTAATAATGTTCATATTAATATTTACATCACATAAACTACACATTAATAGCTCAACTTTGGATGAGCCATATCTGCCATCTTTAACAAATAGGACAAATAAATGTAGCTATTGGCTACACAAGGTTCTTTCATTGTGGAAATAGCAAGAAATATTAAGTGCTGAATACATAGGTATAAAGCAGTGAAAGCACACTAGGGTAAAGTTGTGCAAAGATGCAGAGGAACAGGAAAGTAATTGTTGGAAAAGGTACAAGTGAGGGAGAGGAGCATGCAGAGTGGCCAGACTGACCTCTAGTGAACCAAGTCTGCAAAAACAAGTTGTGTCTACATCTTTAACTGTAGTATTTTTGTATCTTTCAGTTGTCAATTAGTTAACAAGTATTTGTTTGGTTGATTTTTGACATGATGTATTATTAAAGAAAGACAGAAGACGATTTAATTGCCTGTATAATACAGTGCTGAGGTCTTTATTTATTCTGAGAAAAGCACAAGGAAGAATTAAATCAGTGGCAAAAAAAAATCACCGACTGGTCCAGACACACAAAAGACATAGCATCTTTTCTGGAGGCTTTATTTTATGCAGACTTAATCCTGAACAAAAAGTTTAAGCTGTAATATCCAGCAGAGTCAAACAAGGGAAGGAAAATGAGGCAGCCAGGAAAGGAACTTGTTGGAGGCAGCTGTTATAGTTTTCTCTCGAGCAGAAGCAAGGGCACAAAAGTTGTAAAAGTGTTAAGCCATCGATTTTGTCAGACAGTTGGAAGAGGCAGGCAGTTTAGCTGGACAGCTGTGCGGCGACACACATTTTACCTTTTTCTCTTTGAGAGGCATTATGCCCCCAGGTCTCAGTTCTCTGATTTGTGGTTCAATTCGAGTGGTGGGCTCTACCAAATTTTTCACCCCTACATCCTTAACTGTGCACTTCTGGAAAACCTGAAGAGGGGAGAAAAGTGAAGGGGAACGGGGGCAAGGATTTTAAGGAGGGAAGGACTTTGAGTATGGTACCCTCTGCCACAGCTGTAACAAAACAAGACTCAGAATCCATGGGGTTGACAGCTGTCACCTCTGAGGAAGTCAACCCCCCCGTGGGAAGAAAAGACTGGCTCAACCCACCCCCATAATGTAGAATACACCGCAGTTAACCTCATGCCATGGAGTATGTGTGAGTGTTTGAATACTGCATGCATCTAACCTGGAGTTCTGCCATGATCTTATCGCCTTCATCCTCTTCCTCTCTGGTCACCGAGGCAGTCACAGGGGGAGGGGTGGTCGGCTTGGGCTTGGTGTCTGGTGGAACCTTGGTGGGCTTGGGTTGGGGAGTAGGAGGTGTGGCCTCCTCTTCAACCTCCTGTTGTGTGAATGAAAGAAAAAATGTTGCTATTAATTATAGAGCATTACATTTAACAATTATGTTTTAATGTCTTTTTGCCCTTTTTTTTTAGTTTAATGTAATTTCAGTGTCTTGCTTTTGTCTGCAATTTTTATGCCTTTGTAAAGCACTTTGTGTTACCCAGTGAATGAATAGTGCTATAAATTTGCCTTGCCTTGTATTATATTATGATATTATCTTCATTAAATTCTAATTCTAATTCTCTCTTTATATAACTATTTGAATGAATGAATAAATGAATGATTTATTTTTGGTTTGTACATCAATTAGTACAATAGACATTGACATTAGAACAGGGGATCAATGGCAATAAATGTGAGTAAAAACTAGACTTCACTTATCCTATGTGCTTGAAACAAATATAGGGAGTTAATTTCCATATCACAAAGTCCCTGGGTTATACTAGTCCTGTGCAAATAAAGCTCTAGTATCTTTAAGACCATGAATTGCATGGCTATTTGGATAAAAGAATCTATATAAGTGATAAAAATGAATACAAAAGGACATTTATCAGATAATGAGACAGCGCATATTGATCAATAAATAACCAAAAGTATCATAAATATCCCAAATGGCCCATGCTAATAAACAAACACTGCACTTATGGATGTTTTAATTTGAAGACAGTCGTTCACATAATCACACAATTTCACTAAATCAGTTGTAAATTTAGGAATTTCAGTAATATATAAGAAAAATAAATGTGAAAATAAAAGGTATTTTGATTTAGAGGTGAAATTTTCCCAGATAGATAGAAATGACCATGTTTTTAAGTTGTATTTATATTAACTATCTTTAACAACAGGGGTGTAAAATAAGGCAATTTTAGGAAAAGTAAAAAAACTAAGGGGTCAAATGAGTCAATGACATCATAGTTTTATGATTCAAGATAATAAAAGCTCAATTTTAACTTTAAATATATTCAGGAAAAGAAAAACACCAACCTCCTGTACCAGTTTACAGGCTGTAATAGTGATGTAACCATGTTTGAGTAAAACCATCTGCCCCCAGACTCACCTGAGCCGACACAGACTCCTTCCTGCTGGTGTAGACCACCTCCCCGGAGCGCGTGGTGGTCATGCCTGAGCCGGAGTTGGGGTAGGTTTTTCTGGGAGGAGGAGGGGGTGGTGGAGATTTGTTTGCCCTTTCAGATCCCGTCTTGGTCACAATGTCTATTGGGGCCGGTTTGGTGTTGGAGGAAGGTTCGGATCTGATCTTGGAGGATCTTTCTAGAACAGGTTTGGCTGGTTTCTCTGCCACGGGCTTAGGGAGCTTCTCGGGTCCTTTCTTGGCTGGTTTGTCTGCAACTGGCTCAGCCTTGGACTCATCTGCACATACATCAGTACATGGGAAAGTACACTTTAAAATGTGTGTACATATAGACAATTGTGCTTATATGTTTACATGCTCTAGCAGAATTTGTGATTCTTTGGCCATTTTTTAGAGAATATGAATAACAATACAAAAACTTTTCTTTCACTCATCGCTATACTGACAACAGAAACTATCCAAATGACCCTGATCCAAAGTTTACATACCCTAGGTCTAATCCTCTATATTGGCCCCGCCCCTTTAACATCAATGACAGCTTCAAATCTTTTGTGGTTGGTGTGGATGAGGCACTTTATTATCTCAGATGGTAAAGCTGTCCATTCTTCTTGGTAAAACACCTTCAGTTCCTTTAAGATTTGGGGTTTTCTTGCATGAACTGCATGTTTGAGACCTCCCCAAAATGGATCAATGATACTGAGGTCAGGAGACTGAGATGGACACTCCAGAACCTTCACTTTTTTTCTGCTGTAGCCAAAGACAGGTCGACTTGGCCTTGTGTTTTAGAACATGGTCAAAGTGGAACATTCAAGACCATCCCATGCGCATTTTGTCAGGATATGTAAACTTATGAACACAACTGTATAGAAAAATTCTGTGAAATGACCTGCCTCTGCATATCAGACAGACCTCCTCATTGCCTGTTTTTAAATCTCTTCTTAAAAAAACCTACCTGTTCTTTTTGGCCTTTTAACACTCTTGCAACGTTGACATTTTGCTTCTGTTGTTGTATTTTAACTTTTTTTATTTATTTGATTTGTTTCCCAGATGCAATAAGACTGTACAATTTAATCCACGGCTGAACAATAACTCACCTGGTGCCATTTCATTCTTTACGTGCAAAATTCATCCAGTCTTATCACAATTACAATGTGTATTAATATGTTATACATTTACATTTAGTCACTTTCTACCCATTATTTATTATTATAGTGTCTGCACTCTGCTTTGTTGTTTTCTATTTTTTAAAAAGGTGTGCCTTGTTTATTGTCTATTTAAAAATAGTTGTCTATTTATAATGCCTGCATCAGTATTGATCAAAATTTCGTTGTACATGTTTTATGTTGAATGACAATAAAAAATCTTGAATCCTAATGCTTTGATTAATTTTATTCACTATGCTTTTAGTTTTCTACACAGCACTTTGGTCCACTGGTTGTTTTTGAGTGCTTTATAAATATAGTTGGATTGGAAACCTATATTTGGGTTGTGAAGTTCTGTTTGTGATGGATTTGTACCTGTTGGAGACTCCACTGGGGTGTTATTTTCTGCTTGTTCTCCAGTGGCGGCAGAGGGGATGACTGGGTTTTCCTCCACTTCTAGATTAGGAATTCCCTTCATCATATTGGCTTGGGCCTCCAGGAGGATCTTCTCAAACTCTTTTCCATCATAGTGACCCATGTTCTGTCTCTTCTCCTCCCATTCCTTCTCTGCTGCCTTCAAGATGAAAAGATAGAGAAGGGAAAGAGATATATTTTAAGGTTGTGTTTATAGCAATGATAGATGTGAATGGTCTCATATGATCAAAATAAATAGAAGAGACACTTGATATTGGAGGCTATATGTTCGGTTTTGTTTGATTTGGAAGTGAGCAGAAATTTGATTGTACCTTGCTCTGGTCTTAATAGAGCTAAGTGAGGAGGTGCAAAGTACCTAAAAAACAAAACAAAACAAAAAAACCCCCAAAAACAAACAAAAACAAAACATACATTGAATAAATATAGAGCAAAAACTGACCATACATTTACCATATATTGGGATTTTTACATATAGTAGTTGCAGAAAAAAATATTAGACCATTCCATGTTTTCTTTAATTTCTTGTTCATTTTAATACCTGGTACAACTAAAGGTCCATTTGTTTGGACAAATATAACGATAACAACAAAATTAGCTCATAAGAGTTTAAT
>JAPTGZ010000014.1:20876075-20889199 GCA_029814645.1 Fowleria isostigma | reverse complement strand
TTGGACTGCCGAATGTTTGACACACATGCCCATAGAATCATACGTATTGCTAGATGGAAATACAGATAATAATAATAATAATAATAATAATAATAAATTGTATTTATATAGCACTTTTTATACAAAGATCACAGTAGAAAAATCAAAAGAAACAGAGGGAATATAGATAAAATTACCAATAAAAATAATAAAAATACAGTATAAGTGCCTACACACCCCAGCACAGACTGGGAACTTGATAAAATACTCTGTCACTCTGCTAATCTAAAAAATAAATAAACTGCAGTTTTTCCATATTCAACAAAACAGCATTCAGAGAGTTACTATCTTGCTACATTTACCAAGTTGCTTCAATTGTTTATTATTGTAATAAAACTGGACAAGTTAGATCAGAGCGTCACGACTAAAACAACTGATTCAATGTTGTTAACAGTGATTATCTACTGTGTTTGGGACTGAATGTTACTGTTGTAGCTGCTACAGTTGGAGATAGTTTGAAGTACTTTGCATCTGCTTTTATACACAGGGACACCAGATAAATACGAATGCTCATCTTATGATTATTTCAGGGTTGATATGAGTGCTTGAAATCCTTGAATTTCAGTGTTGTGTTTTCAAGGTCTGAAAAGTGCTAGCATTTGAGTTTAAGTGCTTGAAAGTGATTGCAAGTATATCTCTGTAATGTGATTTATATGTTATTTTTTAATATTAACTTAAGCCAAAGCTACTTACAGAGAGGTGATGCATTTTGAAAAATAAAATTTTATGTCAAAAAAAGAAAATTAGCAGGTGTTCTCAGGTCGACTCCTGGTACGTTTTTATTTTAATCTTTGACTCGGTGTGAGTGTGTCTGAAGAATGCCAAAACTTTGTGTTGTTATGAAACATAAGTTTAGATGCTTATAGCATAATACAATGTACACCATGGTGATTAAAAAAAGGGAAAAAATAATCAGGAGTTTATTAATTCTTTTAGATATATGTTTTACCCCAGTGATATGGGTCTGTGGTGAAAAAAAATTGAAAATGCCCCTTAAAAGTGCTTGAATTTGACATTGAAAATTGTGTACAAACCCTGTTAACTAAATAGGAAAGAAGAACACAAAGATTTAATTCCTTTTTGTGGAATATTGGATCATTTCTTAGCAAAAAATTAAACGTGAGAGGTTTAAAGAGTAAAAAAATTCAGCATGATTGATTGATTTCAAGCTTCTGCACTCGATGTACAATACTTCTAAACATACATAAACAAATATGCATAGAGAAATATACATCAAGAAGTATACATAGAAAAATATACATGGAGAAATATACATAGAGACATTGGTTGTAAACTGTATGTGTATACAATATACATAATACATGAACTTCCACACCTAGTTTCACTACTTAAACTTGTATGGTTACAATTATGTCAGTTGTAAACATGCATTAGTACACCAAATTCTTGGACATTTGTAGACATCTGAAATGTGACTCTGATTATGTTGTTTATTTAATCAAACCTCAGAAGCCAATAGGGTGGAAATGACGTGTTTCAAAATCTTCTGATATTAGTTATTGCTCATCTCCATTACTGTTTATTGTAGGTGTGACACATTTCAAAGGGGGCTGTAATTGTAGTGATACAGTGATAAGGTCTTTATTGTAGTTTTGTGTGATTTCACCGTGTTCCCCCACAGGCTGAAGGAGCCTGTAAATGTAATGGTTGGAAGAGTCAGAACCCACCACCTACGCCCCCACGGACCGACCAGCAATCCAATACAGTCAACCTGCAAGAGCCCTGCAGGAGCTGCTCTCACACTTTGGGTATGTCAGCACGCCAAAAATAGAAGTTATACTGAATATTACCACAAAAAATATTTAGGCCAGCTATGTGAATTATGCAACTCTGCTCATCGTCACAACACTGTGATTTAGAAGAATTATTTGTGAAAGTGTTTCATACGATATTTGACTCTTGTCTTGTTCTGGCTTTTGTGCAGGTGATCATGTGACCCATCTGGAAAATGTTTCAGAAGAGGAGATGAACAGACTCCTCGGTATTGTCTTGGATGTGGAGTATCTCTACACTTGTGTTCACAAAGAGGAGGATGCAGACACCAAACAGGTCTACTTTTCACTCTTCAAAGTAAGTCTGCTGCTTTTACGCTGAACATCTGAGCACAGATCTCCATCAGATAAATATCACTCCATTAAATCTATTCATATCTATATTTTTCCAGGATAGACTGGATTATATTATTCACTATATTGTTATGAGATGGGTGTGATAATGTATGACAATAAGTAAAGTGAGCCTTATCTATTACTGTTTAACTCCACCTTATAGCCTCATAATTATAATTACACACAACTATATTTTTCCACACTTATTATGTATATTTATTTAATTTACCAATTGATAATATATTGTCTAGTACAGTGTGGTCAAGTTGCTGTTGTAATTTTTTGTGTTAATAGAGTGTATTAAGATATAAATGTGGTACAGCTCTGGAAAAAAAAACATAAGAGACCACTGCAAAATGATCACTTTATCTGATTTTACCGTTTATAAGTTGTATGTGTTTGAGTAAAATGAACATTTTTGTTTTATTCTCTAAACTACTGACAACATGTCTCCCAAATTCCAAATAAAAATATTGTGTTTTAGAGTATGTATTTGCAGAACACGACACATGGTCAAAATATGCAGTGCTTTCAGACCTCAAATAAGATAACAGGTAGATAAGATATTTCTACTCTATATTTTTATTGGTAGATTTTTACAGCTGTTTTTATGTCCTTGATCTTTTTTATTTTGTATTTTATATTTTTATTGTTATTGTGGTGTTTAATTTTTATCAGCGAGAGAGAGAACTTAGCTGTTGACCTTCCCCTTGTACGTCGCTTTGGAAAAAAAAGTCTTAAAGTAAATGTAAAATGTAAATTCCTTTATTATTCCCGCCAGGGGAAATTACAGATTTACAACAGTAAGAGTGGAGCATAAAACACACAAGAGCAAAAAACAGCAGAATCAAAAATAAAAGACAAATCAAAAGTCTATAAATACTTTTTACAGTTGTGCACATGCTGATAGAGGATAGGGGAGATTCTCATACATACATAAATATACACACATAATTATATATACAGACATGTATACAGATTATACATGTGAGTACGGTTTATTGCACTGAAAAACAAGTTCATATTCATTTCTAAACAACACAATGCTAATGTTGTAACTTGGGAAAAGGTGATAAATCAGTATCTGATAGAATAAGCTGATTTTCAGTGACAGCTTTTACTTATCTGTTTTCTTCACTGTTGCTGTTGAATGACTTTATGGAGCTCCTGACATAGAAATTTAAAAAAACTCATCCATGTTGGAGGTCTTGGTACCATCCATCTTCCTCTTGATTCTGTTCCAGAAGTTTTCAAAGTGGGTTCAGGTCTGGAAGTGGATCTGGCCATGACAGGGTCTTCATCTGGTGGTCCATCATCCACACCTTTATAGACCTAGCTGAGGAACACCAGGAGCATTGTCCTGAGAGAGAAAAACAGTCCTCAGAGTTTGGCTACATTATCAGAGCAGAAGTCCAGTAGTTTTCAATAGTCATTTTTGGATTCCAGTTACTTTTGCAGTAGCACTGTTTTTACCACCCAGTTAGTCCTATTGCAAGAAGACAGTGATGTCCGCAGTAGTGGTTTTTATACTTCCTCTTCTTAAATAAGACATTTATCAGGTGTTTATTCAGTAGAATACGGTGTGCTTGTGTTGGAATTTAACAGACACAGGAATGGAATGGCTGTCAAAATGTGATACAGTTCACCAAAAAACCACAGAGGAAACTGTTCAGCAGCTTCAACCATCAACATGCTGTGTTGACACAATGCCATCTGACTTTTTAAAAACTGTTATGACGTCTGTCCAAAGTGAGTTGCACTAAATAATAAATAGCTCACTTCAATCGAGTACGTTTCCTCAACCCCTAAAAGTAGCTGCCTTTAAGCCACTCTTAAAAAAAGAGAACACCAGATACTTCCATGTTAACCAACTACAGACCTATCTCAAATCTTCTTTTTATAGTCAAGATCATTGAGAAAGTGGTTTCTAATCAACTCAGCCATTTCTTGAATTCCAGTGGACTTTTTTGACAAATTTCAGTCTGGCTTCCGACCTCATCACAGTACAGAAACGACTCCTATTAGAGTGTTGAATGACATAAGGTTGAACACTGACTCAGGTGTCAGTTCTAGTCTTATTGTATCTCAGTGCTGCCTTTGACTCTGTGGATCACACTATACTGTTGAACAGGTTGGAAACATGGGCATGGCTCAATGGAACTGTCCTAGACTGGTTCAAGTCCTATTTGGAGGAGCGGAGTTACTTTGTGACCATTGGAAGTTATAAATCTGATCGAGTGGATCTGACATGTGGAGTTCCACAAGGGTCAGTTCTTGGTCCCCTTCTGTTCAGGCTATATATGGTGCCTTTGGGTCAAATCCTGCAAAATTTGAATGCTGACTATCACAGTTATGCAGATGATTCACAGATTTATCTAGCACTGTCCCCAGATGACTGCAGTCCCATAGACTATTTATGTCATGTTTAGAGCAAGTAAATAATTGGATGAACCAAAATTTTTTTCAGACAAATCAGGAAAAAACTGAAGTAATTGGTTTTGGCAACAAAGAGAAGATGATTGCTGTTAGTAATGACCTCAAATTACGGTCTTTAAAAACCAAATACCAAATCAGAAATCTTGGTGTACTCAGATCTGACCTTCAACAGTCATATCAAATCAGTCACCAAAACAGCCTTCTATCAGCTAAAGAACATATCTAGACTAAGAGGTTTTATGTCCCAGTCAGATCAAGAGAAGCTAATTCATGCGTTCATCTCCAGTAGACTGGACTACTGTAACGGTCTTCTGACTGGACTCCCCAAAAAGAGCATTAAGCAGCTACAGCTCATTCAGAACGCTGCAGCTCCAGTTTTGACCAGAACTAAGAGATCAGATCATATTTACTCCAGTTCTAAAGTCTTTACCAGTCAGCTACAGAATAGACTTTAACGTTCTGCTACTGGTCTACAAGTCACTGAATGGTTTAGGTCCAGAATACATGAATGAGATGTTAATAGAATATAAACCCAGTAGGGCTCTGAGGTCGACTGACTCAGGTAACGTAGCCCAGTCCAGGGTTCAAACTAAACCTGGTGAAGCAGCTTTTAGCTGTTATGGACACACAACTGGAACAAACACCAACTGAACTGAGATCAGCCCCAAATGTTAACGTTTTTAAATCCAGGTTTAAAACCTTTTTCTTTTCATGTACTTAACTCAACTTTTTTAAAATCTCAATTGTTTCTTAAATGCTTGTTTTACTTCATTTTTAATTTAAATCGTACTTTAATGTATGATTTTAATATAATTAATGTTTCTTTTATTCTGTAAATACTTTTTAAAACATTATTTAATACTTTTTAAAAAATCATTTTCATTACAATAAATCCAGTGTTTGAAGCATTTATGTAAATATATGAACACAATAAAGAAAACAGCTGTGGTTTTATGATTTTTTTTTTTTATTGGGAGGTGTTAGTTCCCAAACAAAAAAACTGATTTTCCACTGTAATGAAAACAAAAAAACCACTATAATGTGCAAGGTTTACTTAGAAGCAGGCTAATTATGAGCAAAATTTAGCACATTAAGCTTAATCAAAAAAACACCTACGGATGAAATGCTGAAAAAAATTTTTATTCCTCATATTTTTTTGACAAAGCCACAAGGAGCCACATGTGTCTGTGGGTTAAAGATCCCCAGACATTATGATATCATCATGAAGAGGCCCTATCATTTTTAATTTCCTTTATTTTATTTCTATAATTGCACATGCAACTACAAATATAACCCACACCTTGGAACAAGTTGGAGTTGCTCTTTTTGATTTTAGTCTACAAATTAGAGGTTTGACTGTACATGTCTGCACACACTTTATCCCCTGGCAACGCTCCAGTCTGACTTCATGCTCCTAATTTTTCTTAATGACTGCTTCAACATTTTACAGCACCTATTCCCCTGCACAATAAAAGCAGATATGTCATATACTGGCTTCGCCTCTGAAATGCATGTTTACACATTTCAACATTTCAGTCGCTGCTGGAGACGGAGGGTGAAACCATGGAAACAGAGAAGAGTTCATATTTGCACTTTGGGTGAGTGTCCCTAAATGGTCAACAATAATAATCATTTAATTTGGTCCACTTTCAGAAACTTCACTGTGTATTTGGACTTTTAAAACCTCTGTTTGTTCCCAGACTGCATCTAAACACAGAAATGGACGTAAATCAATGTTGACTCAATATTAGAGTACGTAGTTTCAGTTTATTCTTCTATGTTCTCAAATGGAGCCATCCCATAAACCCATAAAGACCCAGTGCTACTTTTATGTCAGTTCCAAAATAAAATTTTCTCTATGCCTAACCTTTCTTTAGTGATTTTTCATCTCAGCTTTAAACAAATTTAAGACCTTTTTAAGACAGGTAGAACAAAATTTAATGTCTATAACATGTCCATACTGGCAAAAATTAGTGATTCCTCAAATTTAGGAAAATATATTTATTTACTCCAATGCCTTGCTTCCCACCGTTCATTTCTCACTGGGTGCTGCAAAGTTAGTGTCAATTGGTCCCTAATTTCAATATAAATTGTTGGTTTGGAATGGGCTGAAACTGAGTCAACTAATGCTACTTTCTTTGCATCTTGGACATTTAACAGACACATTTAAACACAATATGATGAACAAGTTTATGGCAACATAACTTAAGACCGACCACATCAAATTCAAGAGTTTTTTATGGCATTAAATGCAGATTTGTAAACTCAAGACTTTTAAGACTTTTTAAGACCCCACAGAAATCCTATATTATTGTCTGTATTTTGCATTTTATCAGTATACATCAGAAATCTTCCCGTTTTTGATTCACTTATGTAGATATTCATAAAAGCTCAGATTAAAGTTGAGGGTTATTACATCAGAGACAGAGAAAACTGAAGAAAAATGACTTTTTCAGTCAAATAAATCATGAACTGAACATAAACCAAGTGTCTCCATCCACTGTCATTGATCAAACTCAGTGGGTTTTACTGGTGAATCAATGTTGTAGAAGTGTTTCCATATTCACTACGGACTCTCTGAATGCCCAAATGGGTCACATCTGATGACCATGAAAAGACGATAAACTGCATTTTATACCAATTATTTACACCTATTGACAGGCTTAATGGATTAACAGGTATTAAACATTTTAGCTCAGTAGATGTTTTAGATTGATGATGAATGTTTAGGTCTTTATGGGTTAAAATAAATAAAATAAAAAAATTTAAGAGATTATGGTGAGGTTAATCTTTTATAGCCATAGAAAAGATTATTAGACCACTCTATGTTTTCTTCAATTTCTTGTTCATTTTGATGCCTGGCACAACTAAACGTACATTTGTTTGGACAAATATAATAAAAACAAAAATATCTCATAAGAGTTTAATTTAAGAGCTGATTTCTAACCATTTTCCAGGGTTTTCTTAATAATAACCAAAATCACATAAAAGTTCTTACGTCAATATCTATGGCATTGTATTGACAAAAACTGCTTTTAGACATTCCATGTTTGCTTTTCTGTCTGTTTTAGTCACATGATACATGCAGGACTTATTACTTGATTTCATAACCATTGTATTTGATGACTTTTGATGGTCTAATAGTTTTTTCCATGACTGTAATATGCCTCCAAGCTCAGAATCTCTTTCCAAAAGCCAGTCAGAAATATCTATAAACAACCTATAGCGTCAGAAACACTGACTCCTGCCCTGTGCTAACCATGAAGTCCATTAAATAAAACATTGTCCCAGCCCATGTACCACACAATAGGTCAGGGAATGTTTAAAGTGCACACTAAAGCTCCCTCGACACAAACACTCATATTTTGCCATGGTTGTGAGAGAACAAACTTTTTGTCTTTCTAATCCCCTGCACTATTCGCTCCTTACACAGCACCTGACAGCTGCCTAGACCTGAAGTACAGGTTACAATGTACACGGCTGCTGTGTTTTGGGCACTGGGGAGAAAAAGTGCATCAGCAGAAAGGAAGGACAGCTGTGACAACGAAGAAGCATTTGAGACACTTCACAAATAAAAGCCAGCAATTTCTCATATGTGACACAGAGACGGTGAAGGAGTCTGCAGAGATTAAAGAACAACCTGTAACTTTTCTAGTGTTCTGCAGATTCATGCACAACATGGCAAGTTTAAACCCCCTGAGAGCAACATATGATAAGCTCCCAAGCCACATAAATAGTTCTGTGTTTCCTCTGTGCCACCGGTGGAGTTGCAGATCTTTTTATCAAACCAAAATCTGCCCACAGACGTCTGCAGAGCTGAGATTGAATCGCTGAATCATCTTGGCAGGCTTGGAAAGTCATAGCATCTTGTTTTAAATAGTGCTTTCAGAGGCTTGTGTTAGCTCCGCTGGCTCTCGTCTCTTAACTTCTATTAAACTGGATGTACGAGGGGAAGGATTGGAAGGAAATATGAACCGACGACAAGCTAAGAATCCTGACTTTGTTTTCCCTCCTTCTAGTGCTCATTGCAGACTGTTGACTGACATTGATGTAAGGGCTTGTCTGCACAAGACATTATGGCGCTAAAACTGTTATTTAGGGGAGGGAAAAAAAACTTCCAATAGGACAGAACAACAGTAATACTAACCTGAGCTGTGAGCGCTGTGGGCTGGAGATGATGTCTTTGGTGGTCTCTCGCTGTAGCCAGAAAAAAAAACATTAATCAGGGAAAAGTATTTGATAACAGGAGCAAATGTATCCTCAGGCACTTTGGAACTACAGGTTAGTATTAGTAGGGGTAGTAAAACAAAGTATGATGGGAAAGACTGACAAACCAGAGGGTAAAATGATGTTAATGATGTTAACAGGCTCCATCGGGGTTCAACATGGCACAAAAACATACAGATTTACTGCATTTCTAAACCTTTCAGAGTAACAGTCAAGCAAACATTAACACAGAGAAATGCAAAGAGTTGGACTGCAGCCAGATACATAGTGGCCATTTATCCAGGGAGCAAATTATTCCAAAATAAGACTCACAGTCAAATCTATTTCCTCTTTACCAGTCGCTATTTAAGCTAAATGTGTTTGATATGGCCATAAAAAGAGGGATCCTATATTGTTTCCACTTTGGCTGGATGGCGTTTTACTTGAACCCTATTCTCCTGATGCCTCGTTCTATCCTATGCTGTGATTGCTTACCTTAGAGGCTCCTTGGTGCCACTAGTGTTTGGCCCCTTTAAAAGTGCATGCTGAACAAGACCAGTCAAGCTGGCAATCTGTTGCTCCATAGCCTTCATTCGCTCTCTGTTGAAACATCAGAAGATTCTACTTTCATCACTGAGGCCTATTGCATATTGCAGCTGCTAGTTGAGCAAATATTAGCTCAAAATAAAACAGGGAAGGGCTGTAAAAAATAATCATTGTTTTAATTACCTGCGGGTGGGTTATGTAGTGGTATTTTTTTTACTATTGATGCGCAATTACGTATGTCCTGAGTAAATATTGACTTTTGGTAAATAAATAGTGTCTGAATTACTACCGAGCAACTGTACTTAAGTCAGTGTTTTTCAACCTTGGGGTCGCCTGAAATTTCTAGTAATTGATTTTTTTCTTTTTAATTTACTATTAAAAAATATTTTTTTATGATTTAATATACAATTCATTATTATTAAAACACCACACACTTTTCCTAATAAAAATCACGTTCAAATAAAATGAAGGATATAATATCTGAGGGCATATCTTGATTGATCTTGATTATTTGTTCAGTTTTAATGTTCATTCTTGTAAATCTAAGCTCCACTGACAAAATTCTTACTTGATGCAGTGATCTACACCTGGTTTTTCTGCCTACGTCTATAATAATATACATTATACAGACTAAATGTTGTCTAAAATTAACATTTATTTGCAACATAGCATAGCAAACTATTACATGATCAAAAACAAATTAATTTATGCAAAAAATGTCCCTGTTTTGAATGCCTGGGGTTGTCAGAAATTTGTGAAGTTAAAGTTAAATGGGGTCAGCGGCCAAAAAAGGTTGGGAACCACTGACTTAAGTCACTCTCTTCAGAAATAGAAACACACCTGGCAGGAGGAGAATCCAAATGGAATAACCAAGAATGCCGACTAAAGACAAAAAACGATCCTGCAGGTCAGCTCTGTAGATGCGCAAGTCTGTCCTTAAAGTGAAACAAGACTTTCTCACAAAAGAAAGTAGCTGAAAGGTGAGTGAAAGGGCAGTCTGAAGATTACGCTGCCTTAAGATACTCTAACATCTGAGAGGTTGATAGGGAACTGTACATTGAGATTGGCTGATAAGCCTCCAGGTTGGGAAAAAAAAAGAGCATCTTTTGTTTCCAGATGTTGTTATGACACGGTGCCAGCTGAGGACCTTGTGGGGGCTGTGGTTTTAACTGTGACTGCATGGAAAGGTGTCATTCAGTCCACTAGCATGAATATATCTGACTAGAGGGCAGTCAGTGTTGTAACTAAGTTTATTTTGGAGGTTAAGTACAGTACTTTGCCTCAAATTCCTCACTCGTTTCCCAGATTCCCTAGGTATTTCTAATGGGGGGGTTTGGAAAGCCCAGGTGGTCCAACTTGATCTGACACACTGATTTGGGCCATTTTAAATACTTCTCCAAACTGGTCAATATTTTCTTTGGTTTTCCTAGGTATACAAAACCTCACTTTCAGTCAGTTCCAGTAAAACCATTCTCACTGGGCTAAGTGGCAAATATCCCTTTTGCCCTTTATGTTTATATGTTCTCAGACAGAACACACAATCCCGCCTAAGAACCAAACGGTCTGCTGGATTATCCAATCTGAATAGGCTCTGGAGCTGAGTTGCTTCTTGAACAATGATCACAGACTGACAGAAAAATATACAGTGGGTTAAAGGGGTCTCCAGATATTATCCTGTTTCAGCAGTGGTAATTTTGTCTTGGTCTTCTCACTCAATAACAATTAACATAATAATAATAATCCACTGTTTGAATCGAGACAGTGAAAACAGTGGTTAGATAAGCAGAGTTGGATGTATAAACACTCCAGACTGATGTGTGTGCATTAGTCTATGCATTCTGGGCAGAACATGATGCTCAAGACAGTGAGAGGGCAGGTTATATTATCAACTTCAATCATGGATGATGAATTACGAGTCCCAGTAAGGAATTGTAAATTAGAAGCTGATGTTAGAGTGAATCTGGGATGCAGAGTTAGTCCATGCTCCCATGCAATATCATCATCTAAACTGTATAAATTGAGTATAATCTGATAGAATATTCTTTCTTCAGACTTACCGTGTCTGGTGTTCATTGGCACCTGGGATGGGACCCTGTATGTGACCCTGGAGATCTGTGACTACTGGTGATCCCATGTTGGCCCGGGTCTTGGTCCCTGTCATGTCCTCCTTCCTGAAGGACTGGCGGACCGGCGAGCCCCTCTCCATGGGGACACCATGAGGGGGCACGCCATGAGGCGGCACGCCATGAGGGGGCACGCCATGAGGAGGCGCGCCGTGGATGTCAATCATCCGCACCTCAGACATCCGATGAGGGGATGGGGGCGGAGTCTTGGAGCCCAGCGTAGGCAGCTGACTGTTTCTAGACTTCTGTCTGTACAGAGAAGGGTGATCCATGGCGTCTGTGGGACTGGGCCCACTGTATGAGCTTGTGGAGCGGATAGAGGCACGGTGAAACCCCCCCATGCTGTGTTCCGGACCATCAAGCCCAGCGTTGGGGTGTGGTCCATGGGCACTGGCCATGCTCATTCTTCCCTCTTGGAGCAAGTACGGGTCTGCGTACAACCCCTCATTTCCCCTTGACAGACTGTGAGTCTTCCCGCTCATGTCCTCGTCTGGCTTAACATCCCGTCTCTCCAGGATGGCGCTGGGACACGGTGAGATGGACCGTACAGGAGCGCTGGCATTAGACAGTCTGTCCCTTGGGATAGTGGCGCTGCTGGGTATGGAGCCCTGCCGTGGACCAAATGGTATTCTGGAAGGTGATGGGGGCATGGAGTGGGGTGTTGGGGGGAGCGCACCCTGCATGGGATGGTGAGGTGGCGGACCCATGGGGGGCTGTCTCATAGGGTGCGGGCCATCACGACCAGCATGTACCATATCACCGTGCATCTAAAAAAAACACAAAAGCATAAAGAAATACTATTATACATTTAAAAAGATAAAAATGTTAGATATTATCACTGTTCATTTATATGTGGCTCCGTCTTTTTTGACAGCTTCTGTTTATTTTGTATGTAGCCTGTTTTTCTTCACTGAAGCTGCCCTTGAAACACAAACATCCATTTAACTCAGTTTTCACTGTTACTTTTCAAAGGAAGTATGCTGTCAGCAATTTTTCCAGAGGCAGAAAATACCTACTTGCAGAACTATGATACCCAAATCAAAATCATTTCACTGAAAGTCCTGCAAATTACACCCCCAGGCTCCTGTAAAACAATACTGCAATATGTGTGCGTACCATTTTTTCTCTGGATGAGAGGAAATGTTGTTTTTTTCCCCCTTTTTTTTGTAAGCAGAGGTGATTTACCTGCAATTTCAGGACCTGTTCTGAGAGTTCACACTGACTCTGAGTTAACACTGTGTCTCGGAGGTCGGTTAATTTGCAACACTTGTCCGGCTTCATCTGTTTAAACAGTTGACTAATCTGGTCTGTTGTTCTTTAGCCTCAACAACCATAAAGAGCCTCACAGGGAACTGCACAACAAACCTGCCCTCATTTCACTGAAGTGGCTTTCTGGGTTAAGGAAAATATATGTGCCGTCAGACTGTAGACAGTAGAAATACTAACAATGACATAAAACTTTTACAGGCATACATAGTCAGTCACAGAAAATATTATGAGACCATTAAAAGTCATCAAAAACAATACTTATGCTATAAAGTACTAACTCTTGTGTGTATCATGTGACGAAAACAGACAGAAAAGAAAATATGGAATGTCTAAAAGCACTGTTTTTGTCAGTACAATGTCATAGATATTGATGTAA
>JAPTGZ010000014.1:20848834-20863517 GCA_029814645.1 Fowleria isostigma | reverse complement strand
GGTCCTCTCATGCTCCTGTTTTTGATTTTGTTTGACATGGCACAGTTGAAAATAAAAGAACAGTACACTAATTTGTCGTGCATTGTGATACTTTAATATATTTTGATGGCAAGTACTTTTTATTGGGTATATGATACCGAGTAAAAATCACCCGGCGTTAGTGATGGTGTTACTAATTTTAGCGATAGTGTTCTAGGGTTAAAACAGGTCAACACCAGCACTACTGCCACCTTCAGATTTGGAGGTGAAACTACAACATGTTCTCAAATCTCTGCCGAGAGCACAGAATGCTACCATCAGATACGTTGCACCTACGTGGTGCAAAACGACGTGGGAAAGTTCTATTCCCTGTTGGTGTTCAGCCAATGGGTGAAGACGGCAGAATACTGGCCACGTAAATGTATGCTCATTACTAACCCTAACTCTGATTTCAAAAAGCTAGTTAGCATGATTCCTGTGATTAGCAATGACAAGGTAAGCTAATTATATGGCTAATTAGAATTCTTTGTCGATTGCTGATTTATCTACTGGCATCCTCAGCGCCGTGCTTCCTGTTTGAACATGTAAAATGTTGAAAAAAAGTTCCAATCCCAGCAGGATCCATCCACATGTACTTAGGGGCGCAAATTTCTGCGTCCCAAGGCTCTCCTATCTCTTGTATTGGGCGGTGTTAGGCATGTGCCATTTATGACGAGAATCTGGAAGTTACTCAAAAGTAATACAGGAATCATGTACCACATTACAATTTTGAGGTAATAATATTTATAGAGAGGATGTTTAAAAGGTAACAAGTACTTTTTTGGGATTGGCATGTTTTGGTACTTAACTTTAACTGTGACATTTAGCCTCAATGTTTGCATTTGTGTATATTTTACTTTGTGTGATGAAGTGGGGTTTTTTTTTAAGTTTGCGTTCATGTTTATCTTTGGGCTTTAAAAGTACTTTTGTATAAACCTTGTTTTTTATGTTAGTTTGTTTTATGTATTTTGTCTTATGGTGTAATATGTAAAATGCTAAAATGCATAAATAAAATATTTTAAAAACCCAGTAACAAGTTATCTGTAATGGATTACAGTTTGGGAGTAACTTGCGAAACATTGTTTATAATACAGAGAAGTGCACTTTTACCTAACGTCTGTGAGCTCGTAGTACATATTCCTCATGTCGTCTTTGACGTAGACAGCGACGCTTGGTGACTCCAGCATCTTCATGGTGAGCTGCTGTGGGAAGGCACTAACAAACAGAGCTCTGACCGTGTCGATGCTGGTGATCTCATTAGGCATGCGGATCTGTTTGGTCTCGTCTCCGTACTGCAGGTACAGCACACCTACAAACAGAGAGCAGAGGTTTTACAATTAGGAGCCTCAGAAACACTCACAAAAACACACTTAGTAAAGCTTAGTTTGCAACAGACTGCTGTGATGCTAAATAAAAAGTCATCACAGTGGGGGTTTTTTTCTGTACCTGTCAGCAAATCATTTAACACAGAATTAAAAAAGGGAAAACAATAGAGTTTATTAGACTAAAAGGTATGCTTTTTTGCAGTTTGGGTGAACCACAAGCAACCTCCAACACATGATCTGAGCAAATAACACCCTCTCCTGTGCCAGTTCTGTTCTATTTAACCACACTTGGCACTCTGCCCACATCACAATGGGCAATTGTGGCTGCTCAGAGCCTGGCACAGTGCAGATATCTGGTAAATAGGAAATAAAAAATAATTCCACAAAAATATACCATAATCCGTTTACCATTTATGGAATATTTTGCTGGCCTACACAGGATATGTGTGCGCTCATGCTTGGGTAAATAGTGCTATCTTCGTCATGTCCTGCATAGACACAATATGTGGCTTCATGTGCTCATCATTCTAGTGATTTTTCAGAATGAATGCTTACTAAGAATAGTGACAGAGGGAACATTAAAAGCTCTGAGCTGATAAACCGTTTGTGGGGACTTCTTCATGTTGTATATTGAAATAAAACTGTCACATTGCTGAAGTTATTTACAGAGTCATTTGGGCAGGAATAGAGGACAGAAGCAGGGCTGTGTGTTTGGGGTGGAGCGGTCAAAGCTGTGCATCAAACAAACCAAAGCCTGAACCTCTGAACCTCTGGGTGGGGCTTCTGTACTGTGCTTTACAAAAACAGATGTCTCTCCCACAATATTTATGGACACGCCCATACTGCACTTGTATAAACAATGAGAGGGAAAAGAAAAAAACATTTCAATCTATGATTCATTGCTGCAAACAGAGTAGCACTGATTTTTATGCATATTAACCCTTTAACTGCTTGTTCAACCATATGGTTTAGCACATGTTTCAATAAGTGGAGTATTTAACTTATCTGAACCTAACTGGGCCAAGAAAGATAAAAATCACTACAGAATATTGACTGTTTTTGGTGAAAATATGAAAGATATGAATACTTTTTTAGCATATCATTGTATGAGAGGCCTTCCTGAACATAATTATATAATTTTACCCCACAAAAAAAAATTATTAGATATGTAATCATTTTTTAAAAACATGCTCAACCAAATGGTTGATTTGTCGCTTTATGGTAAGAGTAGAAAAATTAAGCCAATATGAAATAATGGATTATTTGTTAAAAAATCAAAACCCTTGTTCATCTATTGCTGCAAGTTTTAAACATTTAGTGGTAGAACATCATGAATATGATGAAAGAATTAACTTACTAAGTAATTTTTGACACTTTCTGAGTTGATACTAGTAAGTACTGTATGCTAAAAAAAATGTTTTAGAAATTACTCACCAATTGGAATAAGTAATGCAAACAAAACATTTTTTCATCAGGTTTTTCTTGGTGAGGTAGTTAAAGGGTTAAAAAGACAATTTCAATGAGAAGAACTAGGTTGATGTTGCTCTGTTAGTTATAATACATGACATTTAAAAGGAACTGTCCTTATTTGTTATATTTGATATGCTGCAAAAAGAGAATAGATTTATTTTGACAGGTCAAATCACTGTTTAATATCAGTTATGCATCTACTTACTTCACTGAAAATAGCTGCTTTGAGGAAAAGAGGTACAGTTTTACTTGGTGTAACCCCATAAAAGGACAGAGCCCAGTAAAAGCTACCAGATGTTGGTGAAATATTATACAAGATCCTACATGCTCCACGAGACAGTGAGACAGAGAGGGGGCAAATCCAGGAAATAAAATTGCTGAGTCGATCCATTGCTCCTTTCTGGTCTGTCTAGGTAGTAATAACTTAACAAAGTGCCCATTTTGAGAAAAACTTCATCTTCCCCCTGAGAGCTGTTATGTTAACAGCCAGCCACTTTTCATCCAGATGTTAACAACTACAGCAAATGAGTTTGATGACAAAGCGCCATTGATCGAGCATACATTAAGAAGATCTGAATTCTTTTACCATCCGTTTCATTTTACTGCAACAAAACTGAATAGCTCGGTTCTGACAAGGAGTCGTGTTACATTCCTGAGCGCCTGGTTTCACTCTGGATTGGAAGCAAATGGCCAGTGGGTTTCCTGACCAAATGGGTACAAAATAGCAGACTGTCTGAGGTTTGAGACATTTTTCACTCACACAGTACAACACAAAAAGTTCTCGGTTACAGTATGCACATTCATGAAAACTATCCTACAAATGCAGATTCATGAAAAACACACAAAGGTCTAGCATGCATATTACAACCACATCTTCAAGAAACACCTCAGATGCAGTGATCTGGAATGAATGTGATACTCACACGTGAGTTTAAGGACTTCCTGATTTCTTCTGGGTGTTATTATTCACTGAAAAGATCCTGCTATATCTCCCACACCACAAACAGATGACACTAAGAAGCTCCAAATGTTCGTTGGACCCAAAGAAGTGTGTGTTTTTCTGTGTGTTTGTGTGTGAAAGACTGTGGGAGGGACACTACGGTAGTTAAGCAGTTCCCCCTTTTTCTCCTCCCCTTTATCACACTATAACCCCCGCTGTCCTAATGCATTGTCCTGATGTTTTCGAGGGGGGAGAAAAAATGGGACAGAGCTTGTGCATAGAAGTGTGTTAAATCACATTTGTTATCGGTGTTTTTGTGCGAGTTTGCGTTTCTCCCTCACAAGCGAAGCAGAAGCTGCAACTGGCACCAAAAAAAGTGTGGAAAATGACACCCTGTAGTTTCATTTATTTTCACTTTGGTCAAAAGCCATGAAACGCAGATGCTTTGCTATTATTCGGCGGTAGATGCCATACTGAGTTGTAAGCTACATTTCAAGACTATCATGTTTAAAATGACAGTCTTTGTACCTTATTTGGGGAGTTTTCTTTCCACCACTCACATCAACGCAGTAACTTAATTCAACACAACTTGCAGTTTCCGCACATGGATGCAAATGAAGCATTACAAGCGTTGATAAGGCGACCCATTTCTAATCCTGTCAATACCATGATGACATATACTGGATGGGTTCTACAATCTTTCATTACAGAGGAAATTAATTCTAATTAGAACGGTGCTGTGAGCTGAGGTGGAAAGAGGAGGGAGGGAGTGAAGAGGAAAAGACGTTAACTGTCAAGGTGAAAACAGTGAGGTTAGGAGATCGTACTTTGTGTCAGGATTATGACAAAATGGTGTAAACTGTATATCATGTATATCAAACATGATTAATGTTATGTATTTACCTCAGTCTATTCAGATCAAGTCAGTTTTAAGTTTTAAGTTTTAATATTTTGCTTTTTTAAATAGAATTATGCATTTTAAAACATTTCCCTGTAGTCTACATAAACTGTAAATGCGATGCTTGGGTTTGATTCTTCATTAATTCAACTCCACAGGTTCATCTTCAACACTATTTCTGACATGAGAAAGGTTATTTTGAGCGCTGGCCCTTTAAATGCAAGTGAGCCAATTCACACCCCACCCCCTCCAGGTTATTGACCATGCTGCTCTGTCCCCTTTAGCCACTTGTGTTTGTTAATACAACCTACAACTGAACGTTTTAGGTAATGGGCTTGAAGTTTGGACGTATTTTCATATGGACTACAACCACTGCTGCTGACAAACTCACAGAAATGTTTGCCGGAAGTCTTGTCCTTATATGTGCACATGTCATGATGCAACTAGTTATAGATGTAACAACTTAAGTAGGAATTAAAACAGGTTGTTGAAATCCACTTGATTTTTGCCAAAATTCATATAAAAATAGCTTTGCAGCACCATGAGAGTTCACATTCAAACCTTATGAACTAGTAGGGTCCAAATACGCAAATAAATGAACCAAAGACTTATAATAAAAGAAGGTTTAGCAAAATATAACCCTTTTAATAGATCAAATATACATAATTACACTGTATAGTGGCCAAAAGTTGCACTGGGGATTGGCTGACTAAGATGTTTATTAGTGAACAACAGGCAATAATAAATGATGATGAATTTAACTGTTTGCTAAATCTGGTGTAACCATCTTTTCATTTCTTGAAATAACTAATGCACTTGCACACTGTCCTTTGAAAAAAAATGTAATAAATTCAAATTCAAGAGAAAACTAAACTTTACTCAAGACAGAAAATAAATGAATGAATGAATGAATGAATGAATGAATGTCAGTTTGATTTCACCTATATAGATATACACAAAAGTTGTACTGGCCAAAAGTGACAATGCAGATTGGCTGACTAACATGTATTAGTGAACAACAAGCAACAACTGATGATGATGAAGAAAAACACTTACCTCAACACAGAATGAATGAATGAATGAATGAGCCAGTGAATGAATAAATAAATGATTATTGTCAGTTCACTTCTACCTCAGTCTATTCAGATTATTTAAATCACTTTAACATATTTGACAGAATCTATATTACAAAATAGTCTTAATAGACCATATATGTATATATATTTAGATTTAACACAAAGCAATTGTTTTTATTACAGAAAAGAGCAATAAGAATAATATACAATGTTATTATTATAATGTTGTTTATCAAATCAGGACTGTTTAAGTTTATAGAGAGCTAAATTAAGGACATTGTTGGTTGAGTTCCTGAAACAAACTTTTGCCTGAAAATGTACAAAGATTATATCATAGGATGAAAAACATAGAAGGACTAAGGTTTAATTTTAAACAGCAAAGGGTAAAGACTAAAGTAAAACAAATGTATTTTTCTGTTGTGGGTGTCAGAATGTGGAATTCTTTGTCCACGGAAGAGAAGAGCTGTACAGATGTTTTTCAGTTAAAGAGGATGTATAATGAGAGAATAAAGAAGCTTTATAAATTTATGCAATGAAATAGTTTTACTTCTGGATTTTGGATTTGTTCATTTTGATTGCCTGTCGTGTAAACAGGTTTTTTTTTTACTGTAATAGTTGTAATGGCAACTTATCTGATGTAAGCAGATGCGGTAAGAAGGGGGCAGGTATTATAAGTTTTCTTCATCCTGCTCCTTTCCAATCATTTAGATTGGAATGAATAAAATAAATGAAATGGTATATATTTTGAAAATGTACTATAAACTGGCCACAAGTTGCAGTGAAAAATAAATAAAGAAAGAAATACATGCATACATAAACTAACGAAACAACATACCAAGTGAGCGATCCTTTGTCTGATTGGTTGATCGCACCACAGGCAGGCTGGCCCTGATCCGGGTGCCGCGGGTAAAGGCCGTGGGCGTGTCGGCGTCAGACATGGCATCCAGTGAGTCCAGGGACGCCAGTGATAGGTGGTCCACCTGGTCCCCGACGCTGGGTTGGGGGCTGGGGCCGTGCTTTGGGCTTCTGCTCTGGAGGGGGGGGAGGCACATGAGAACATACAACGTGATGAGTGTGAAACCATGGAAACGACACAAGAATGACATAGCACATGCTTTGTGCAGTTTGATCTAAAACATTACATCGTGATGCATTTGTCCAAGCTGGAAAATCAAAGACTATTCCACCGATGTTGTCAACTGCGTTATGAGTCACACACATTCATTCAGGCTTGAATAAAAGAGCTTTGTTGTTGATTTTGGAGTTTGACTCTTAATAAGACAATAGAATAAACCAAAATATCACAATCATGCAAATATAAAAAGAGATGTTAGTCGTATCTCACTGAAACATGCTCGCAAAACCCATACGATCCCACAATCCATAACGCTGAAAGCTATCAAGCATAAGAAATCAAGACACATGTTGCAAAAGAAATTTATGACATGGAAAGGTTGGCTTTATCATGAACACTCTCTGTTGTCAAATGTAAAAAATATTGGGCAAAATGGAATATTTATGTCAATCACAGAAATCCCTGAATGTGTATAATCCTATACATTGTATGCTTATTCTTTTTGCTTAATGTGTCCTGAATCTGTCTGTATTTAATTTTTCTAAAGATTGAATCTAAATGCTCTAATGTTGTGGTCTGCTTTTGTTTTTGTTTACTTATTTGCTTTGTAGATTGTAAAATTTATATAAAAATAAAGTTTAAAAAAAATTTAAAAGCATGAGAAATCTAATCAAATGAAAAGACTTACTTAAATTATATATGAAAAGTGAAGAAGAGTTCGCATTGTTCAAAAGATCAAACAGAAACTAACAATGATGAAAAGAAAGAGGAAATCCTTATGTATGAACAACTGTATGAGATAAAAACTTGAAGATCAGATGCCCGGTCTGTAATCAGATCCGCATTACGTGGAATCCTTGAGCCATGGCTACAATAAGACAATGTGTGACAGGACTACAGAGGCCGGTGAGCTCTTCTGTGGTGGTGTAAGGTGATCTGGACCACAGGGACCAGGTGGGACAGATACTGAGAGGCTCGGTCAACACTGGGCCCTTTATGAAATGCGCTTCTTTTATGAAAGAAGTGTGGCGCTCTAGAGCTAATGCTCCTTGATGCACAAGGCCAGGTCCGCCAGGTTATCGTGAAAAAAACCAGCAAGCACATGCTGCTCTTCTCACAGTCAGTTTAGGAGTTTGGGTATATTTATAAGAGTAGCTGACATTTGTGGCGCTTTCATTGGTAAAACTAGTGTGTGTCTGGCAGGAACAGCGATGGCAGATGCTAAACGAGACAGAGGGCACGGAGGTTAGAAATACGGTCAAACAGCAGATGTTAGCGAGGAAAAACAACCACACACACCAACAAACACACACATACACACACACACACACACAATGGCACGATGCAGATAAGATAAAAAGGCTGACTAACTCTGTGGGGCAATTGGATTTTCATCAAGTACCTCTGAATGTCAAGCTCAGAGTGAAGAGAGGAGAGCATGGCCTGCAAGGACTGATGGGAGAAGAGAGAGGAGAGGAGGGAAAACGAAAAGCAAACGGCTAAGAAATGCCAACAGGAGGGTGAGATGGAAAAATAAATGGCCATCAAACAAAACAGAGGAGCCATGGAAACCAATCAGAGTAAACACAAGAGCAAAGAAAAGCAAAAAGCATGAGGCTTAGGATGAACTTAAAGGTATTAAACAGAGTCTAAAACCTGTCAGAAGGAGGTTTAAAAGCACTAATGGCCTTTTAGAAGCTTCTTTGAGTTTAATGACATGGAAACTTGCCTCCATTTAATTATTTCAAATTAAGAGCAATCGTCAGTAAAGTGTTATATCCCTTTTTACAATCGCCGACATTATCACGGGCGTGCGGTACCTGTCGAGTCATGGAGCATGAGGCGTCTCCACGGCGACCTGACACAGCAGCCAAAACTGCTGAGCCATCACTCATCTACTGTAATCCCATTAAAATGCGCTTAGGTTGCAGCACCAACAGATTAAAAAAAACATGAATAAAATTATGGCCGTGTACTGTTCGTATATGGTGATAGTCACCTTTTAACATGGGTAGGTCACATGGAGTTGACATGTCACCTGAAACCACACATGTGTTGGAAACTGAATCTGAGCCCTGAATGATTCATGAAGGTGTTTGGTGATGGCGGGTCGTCACTGACAGCCCTCCCACGCAACTGTTCACCTCCGCTCTTCTCTTATGCTTCTGTGTCACCCTTGGGAATGGTGAGTCATCTTCACTTACTCCATCAGCTGTAGGTACTAATTATGGCAGAGTGGTCGTCGGTGTAATTCAATATTTACTACAGTGACAAAGTGGAGGAGGAGGTGGACTCTGCAGTCAGACTGAAACGCCAACAACCAGTGATTAGACTTGTTTAAGAAATCATATTTGGTAGTAGAGCTAAACAGTAGATCATTTGAGAATTGTCGTCACAATGTACGTGTTTGCAATAATTACATCGCACGTCCTGTGACGTAGGAAGCAAATGAACAAGTGCTTGTATTGTAAAGCGCTGTGTGGAAAAGTGCTTTATAAGTACTGACCATTTACCATTTAGTGTTCTCATCTAATCTCAAGGGTAACCAACACACACTGCACACAGCCAATCACAATCATTCTTAATCAATTTGCTGAAGCAGACCCCGCCCCTGTATATGGAGACAGTCACTGGTAACAGCATCGAAAAATGAGCAACGTATACTAAAACACCAACTAAATAACCTTCTGAATTTAATAACAACCACCTTCTAATTAGCTAAACAATAACAAAATGAGCTTATTCAAAAATCGTTTTGATTGTGTTCTTTTTATAATCATGACAGATATTTCTTTTTTTTTTGGCAATATATAAAAATTTTATATAGAAAATAACAAATTATATCTGTGTCCGAGAAATTCCTTTCACTTAAGTTACCCATCACAAAAACACCTCTGATGAAAATTTGTTAATTCCAAATCACATAACCTACTTCACATGATGTCATTTCCTCCTAAAGAAAACTGGACAGACTCTAACATGTGTTCTTTCTCCTCTTTATGAGTTATTTAATATAAAGTAGTGTATGAGTGTGGATTTATCACACTCTTATGTCAACAGTGTTTCTACAATATCTTTATATTTCAGTTTGACTCAATTGTATATATGACAGAAGAATCTTTCTATAAAAATGACATTTGCAGTTATGATTATGTTGATTATAGGAAAACAGCAAAAATGTCAACTATACCTGTCAACTATGTTACCCTGTAAAAGGAACTCAAAAAGTCCCTCAGTTATATATTGACCCTTGTAAACAACCAAACACATGAAAGTTTTCTATTACATTAAATGAAAAATGCTTTCACTTAAATGTGTTGCATTTTTGCATGAAAAATAATGAATCAAGAATAACTTCAACTGAAGCTGATGTATTAACCCTTAAAGACGTGAAACAAGTTTTGAGAAGACTTCCAAATAAATCTATTTCTCTAAATCTGGTGTTTTTCAATATTTAATTTACTGATTATGTAGATGTTCCCAAAAGGTCAGAGTAAAGGTTATTATATCAAAATAGAAAAAACTGATCAAGGGTCTTTTCCTGCTAAATATATCATTAATTGTATGAATGTAATTATAGATTAGTCAATGGGTTTGGTTGCTCTTCAGTTTTTTAGGTTAAAATTTCATTAACCTGCAAGTAAAGATGGTCTTTTGTATTATATGTGTATATGATACGAAGCTTTAAAACCCTAATGCTTAAAATGCTACATTTTGCAAAAGGTTTTGCATTTTTCCCTAATATGGCTCATCATATTATTTAATCCAAATTTTATCCTAAAGAGAATTATAGTATTTTTTTTCCCCATATTCTTAACATTATATTGTTTTTAACATCATTTGACACCTAACTAGACCCTGTTTCTCTGCTTCTGGGCCTTCCTAGTGTCCATGTACCTGATGTATATTAGAAAAAACTGTATAACTTTATGGTATTCTGTGTTAGAAAAAATATTCTACAGCACTGGATTCCCCTCAGTTGGGGGTGGCATAGGATATTAATGGAATTCATATTACTGGCCTTTTTGACCTGTCTCGTGCACCACAAGACCAAGACCAATGCCAATACCAATACCAATGCCTTTGAAAGAATATGGAAATTATTCCTTGACTATATTAATGTAAACATATCTGCTATAATGATAAGAGCATTTGTATAAAAATGACTATTTTTCGATACAACTTCCATTGTATTGTATTGTATACTGCAAAATGTATATTGTATACTTTTTTTAGCCACTCCTAGCATGTGTTTTGTTTTGTTTTATTTTGTTTTTTGTGTGTGTTTAAAGAAATAAAAAACCCAATAAACACAAATATAAAAAAATCCACACATTTTTTTTTACCTGTAGTTGTATTATAAATCAGGGTTTCACTACTTAATACAGTATATCTGGTACATATTCCTATTGTATGCAGCAGTTTTAATGTTACTGATAAGTCCATTTAAAATAATTTAATTTGGTCTAAAAATGCATAGTAGGTGAAATTCAAACTACACTGATGTAAAAAAGGCATTACAAAAAGAATGTGACAACTGAAGAAATGTAAATGGGAGAGGAGACAGTTAAAATGGAACCAGTCAGATATAAAAGTGGAGGAAATACCAAATGAGACCTTCTGTCTCCCTTTTGAAAGGGGTAATTAAGTTTAAGCACTCTTCACCCGTTCACAGCTCACAAATGGGGTAACCCACCAAAGGTCAACAGTGACACCAACTCATCCCTCTCCCCCTTTTGGCTTTTCATGTATCCACACATGACTTGACTTGATCATTGTCTGTGCCATTCTGTTTCTTTTTTTTTTGGGGGGGAGGGCGCATTGCATTGAAAGCCACTTCCTGTCCCAGTTAACCACTTCCCGTTGTAGGCCACAGATGTGAAAACCGCAGGCCAGCCACTGATTAGAGTGTAAAACCTGCTGCAACCCGCTCACACCTACAGTACATTCCACACCGGCGATTTCTCCTGCCTCAGTCAAAAGCGTACAGCCTGTGATTCTGCTTTTTCAGCAGCAGGTCCCTTTGTACACCACATTTACTCTGACAGCTATGATGGATGTGAAACTGAGACGCCAACATTAGCTTATATGCAGAATTATGACAAGTTATAAAGTGATGAAAAGAGCCATGTGGGAAGGAACGTGTCTAGAAAACAGATCTTAAAAGAGTCGATGAAATTAACAAATGTCCGTGTTAATCACGGTGGTCTTCTTTAGCCAGTATCACTAGGTCATGCTTATAAGACTTATGTGAAATGCTATCCATGATTTCAGCGTTTCATTTGAGTCTGGGAGTAAATCAACAGCACTGACCCCTTTTTACATGTTGATGACAAGTGGATTTAAGAAGCTCCTAACTTTTATTGACTGCAGTAATTTGGCGCACTTCAGATTTACATCACGCAGATGTCAAACAATTCAATGAACAACCATACGCTCGTTTAAAAACATAAGAAAGCGGTTGAAAAGTGAGCTCTCTTTGTGTTGTGTGTGCTCTGAAAGAGAAAAAGAAATGCAGGGACTCAGTGTGTGCATGAGCGAGTCGGGCTATTGTTCCAGAAAATCTGACCTGAACCCAGGACATCCTGAAAACATTTATGCAACAGTGGTCTGACAAACAGCATGCTGTCATCACGAAGAAAGCCCATGTCTGGGTTTGTTTATGTGAGGATGGCCACGCATGTGTCACGCCTGTCTGTGTTCATGTGTGCATTCTCTGACTACATTTGCGCCTTTTATGCATTGCAAGTACAGTATGGTTTGCTTTTTATTACTTTGAAACGAGCAACCTTTTACCCAGGCTGAATATTAAAGAGCCATTTTAATACAAAATGACATTGTTGCGTGATTTCACAAAGTAGAACACTTTATGTTATATCATCCAGACCCTGTCTTAGCCGTTGACAGACAGCCTGACATGTGGAGTTGAGATGGGGCGATTAAATTAAATTACGATTGTTAAGAATAATGGCACTTCCCATCAGCAGCCTGCTGTGTCACTGGTGGAGGCTGAAGCACAGACATAGCCTTTGAAAGCTGCCAGAGCCTCATCTACCACACCTGCTGCCAGCCTACACAATGACTATTGATTGGTGCATACAGTACTTTCTTATATAATCAACATAATTGGGCTCATAATAACTTTTTTATAATGGCTATTCTTACCTTACAAATACAGGTAATCTCTTGATGTTCTATGTTAATCTTTTTCGCTTATTGGTAGTGTATATAATCATTCAAGTAAAGTCATGGCATCGCTACAGCAGGGGCCACATTCAGCTACATTTGAACTGAAGTGGGCCGAACCAGCAGAATAATAACATAATAGTACATAAATAATGTCAATTCCAAAATTTTTATGTCTAACTTTTATATTTTAGAGTGAAAAAAGGAAAAATATATAATCTAAATTTACATCTACAAACTATCCTATAAAAATAAAATGAAAAACATGAACAAAATTAAATTTGAGGAAAAAAAAGTGCAATTTTAACAGTTTATGCCATTATTTTGCCTCCGCTTCTAATTTTCACATATTTGCTACAATTGTCAGATCACAGTGGATGGACAAATACACAAAGCATTTAATAACGAGTAGACTATTTTATACAATTGCACTTAATTTACATTTTTTTTTTTTTTTTTTCCGGAAAAAGGCTAGTTTGTAAATGTAAGCATTTTTATGTAGGGGCAGCTGGGGTGCAGTTGGTAGAGTGGGTCATCAAGACACTGAACCCTAAATTGCTCCCAGAGAGGTTCGGTAGCACCTTGCATGGCAGCAACCGCCCACTAGTGTATGAGTGTGAGTGTGTGAATGGCTTGTAATTTGCACTGTAAAGCACTTTGTGACACCTGTCTCTGAAAAGTGTTCTATAAGTAAAGCTTACTTACTTACTATGTAATTGTACTTTTTTTAAATACTTTTTTATTGGGTTTTGTCGATGTATACATTTGTATTAAAACATTCCCAAAGAGTTAAGTATACTTTTTTCTTTTATGAAAAAACATAGAAAGAAAAAGTGATCACTCAAGCATGCCCAAACAACTAGAATGGCCACAAGAGAAGAAAATTAAATACAAAAAATAATAGATCTAGGAAAGAAATAGACAAAAAATGGGTAAAAGACAAACACAGGTACATCAGTCAAGTAATTCTAAGTAATTTAGCTTTTTTTTAAAACACTAAAATAAAAGAAAAAAATGCAGGTTTCATTATTTATAGTTTATTATGATAGTAATAACCCTTTTTTTAACATCCTTGATTGTTAATATCTTCAGTGTAATTTTTGTACTTCACTAGTTCATCCCGCAGGCCAGATTGGACCCTTTGGTGGGCCGGTTTTGAGACCCCTGCTCTCCAGTCTATGTGCTTTCATTCATGACAAATACAGGGTCAGAATTCGATAACATGCCTTCATGCATCATATCTAATGTACACAACCTGAATGAACACACAACCCAGAGGAACCAGAGGAACCAGCTCCCCCACTCATTCTATATTGTCTTTCCAGACGTCGAAGAATGTAAACACTGGAGTGGAGGTGGAGGCTTGTGTGGCTTTAAACACAAACTCTGGTGATGTGCACGCAGCTTTCCACTTAAGATGCTAATTCAGTCCAGGCTCTAGGGAGCGGAAATAGAGCTAACTGTAATTACCTGGCTCGATCTGTATGGCAAACACATAAACAGAAGACAGTGCAGATTGTTAACCCCTTACATCTGTCTTATTCTTAAAGTTAATTTACGATGAGTCTCAAGTTGGGAAAGTTAGGGTGTGGAACTTGACCAAAATCTCCTCATATACCTCACTCCATATCCAGATAACAATAGATATTATAATATTTGCTGAAAATTCAATCAATAATCTGTTAAACTGCTCCA